>CANTAL010000413.1:0-126946 GCA_947650365.1 Chamaelirium japonicum | reverse complement strand
AATTTTAACTTCCCCACTCCCCCCCACCCACCCCACCCCAACACCCACCCACCCACCCTAATTAATCATAATTAGACATGCCCCCTTCAAAAGTTGGTATTTAGACCTACACCCCCGCCCCCACCCCCATCTAACTAAGTATCATATACTAATTGGGGGGGGGGGGGGGTGTTATGTCCCATTGTTATATTCAGTGTAGTCAAGGCGTTAAGGCGATTTAGTCTGCCTAGGCGAGGCGGTACCTAGGCGATAAAAATTAAATATATTTAATAAATATAAGTCATATATATACATAAGTAATTTGTGATTTTATGCATAATAAAATTTAATTTCTAGAGATAGATATGGTCGAAATAATACTATTTGATAATGGGTATGATCCAGAGCGTATGATAAACTACAAAACCATTATTATTGCATCAAATAGGAATCACGCATCAACCACAATGATTATATGCTGCAAATATTAATCACATATCAGCAAGAGCTACATAACCCTATCATAGCCATAGATTCAAACAAATAACATAAACATAAATATAATTATATTAGATAATCTATTGTTATTGGAATATTTCACAACTGCGTATCCAAAAAAAAAAAAAATACTCATCTAAATCACCTAGCAATCTACATCATCATCACTCTTATATGAATAATCCTTATATGTCTTTCAATTTTTTCCTCTTCAAACCCTGAGAACGTGGACACAATATTTTTTTTCTCTTATTAATAATGCATGGTGTTGGCCATCGATAAAGCAACATGGACCTATAAAACCAAACGGTATTTACGAAAACTTAATTTGAATCGACTATTTTAAATTTTTTTTTTACAAAACTAGGCTCCTAGGCTGTGGCCTAGGCGGCCACCTAGACTCCACCGCCCGCCTAGCCATGGCTTAGGCGGTCGGGGGTCCAAAACACCTAGGCGGCGCCTTGACTACACCGGTTATATTACAAAGGTATAGATAACGAATGTGCTTGATCATATTGGGTGACATTTAATTGACTTTTTTAGCTAAATAACATGCGCCACATTTAAGCAATAGTGCAAATTAAAAAAGGATTTATAAACAAACACTTCAACATCTACTTCGAATTCTTTTTTTCGGAGGGTAAGTGAAACTGTATATACTAACAGAAATTGCAGCAAGTGCAAGACTGTAGTCCTTACATAGTTGCTGAAATGTGTACATCCCAGTTGGCTAGAATATTCAAAACATGCTTGTTTCGGGGTTCTCCATTGTACTATCCTGATGGAAAAATAATCTCAGTTTTATGATTTAATCCTCGCTCCTTGGATCTGGACTCCACTTGAAAGGTTCTCCACTTTCTTTCTTCCCATATGTGCCATCACAAAGCACGTGCTGTGGTTCCCATGAGATGTAGATGTTCTCCTATGTAGTTCTTGGGCAACATTATAGAAAACCCCACAAACTTTTGTGTACTCTTCTAGCCTTATTTTTTGTTTCTGATGTGCCATTGTGTCTTTGTATTCAGCACAACGATCGATGCCATTGTGTCTTTGTATTCAGCACAACGTCGATGTGGCATGCCCAATTCTCATCGGCTTCGTCGAGATGTATGCTCCAAAGGTCGGCCCCCGCCGCGCCTTCGGTGCCTCCCTTGTGGGCTTTTACAAGGAATGGAGACCAAAAGATCAGAATGGTGAAGTTGTAGGTGGTGTAGAATGATAACTTAGAAGAAAATAAAACAGTGGGCTAAAAGATGATCGCACAGTAGCACTAAAGGCTCTGTCGTGTTTATTATATAATAGAAGCAGTTACATAACCGTCCCTAGATTATTGGGATACCATCCTGATAATTGCAGCATAATCATGATCTAATATGGGCTGTTACAACTACCTGATAACATCCTGTGTTATCAAGTAGTTGTAACTACCTGATAACCTCCTGCGTTATCACCCCCCCTCAAATGAATGATCAGTATGGACCATGAGTTTGTCACGCAGTAGACGAAAACGCGCAGTAGACAGAGCCTTCGTAAAGATGTCTGCGATCTGATCAACTGTGGAAACATGGCGTACCCCGATCTATTTGTTGACAACTTTCTCGCGGATGAAGTGGTAATCGACTTCAATATGTTTGGTCCTAGCATGGAAGACCGGGTTGGATGCCAGAGAAATCGCAGAAATATTATCGCACCAAATGAGTGGAAGCTCAGGAGAACGAATACCAAGATCTCGCATGATCATGAGCACCCAAGACAGGTCGGCAGCAGCTGATGCGAGGCTTCGATATTCAGATTCGGTAGAAGATCGTGCAACTATGGGTTGCTTCTTTGCAGACCAGTAAATAAGATTTGGGCCAAGCATAAGACAAATTCCGAAAGTAGATTTTCGGTCAACAGTATCGCCAGCCCAGTCTGCATCCGAATAGGCGCGAAGAGTGAACGAACCGGGAGAGAACTGTAGGCCATAATCAAGAGTACCTCGAACATAGCGAATGATACGTTTAAGATCTATGAAATGTGCATCTATGGGAGCATGCATATGTTGACAAATTGAGTTAACAACAAAGGACAAGTCCAGACGAGTGATTGTCAAGTATTGAAGCATCCCAGCAAGGCGACGGTAAAGAGTGGGATCCGAGAAAGGGCTGGAAACAGTTAGTGACTTCTTGGTAGAGACTGGTGTGGCTGATGGCTTGCAGTTGACCATACCAGCTTGGTGAACAATATCAAGAGCATACCGGCATTGTAACAACCCGTAATTTTGAGAAACTCTGATGCTTTAAAATTAGCAAATTCTCTTTTTTTACCCCTCATGCTTGTTTTTATTTGGAATTTGGTTTTTTGTTTTATCGGGCTACCGATTGTGTTGGTTTATTAGACTTGTGCGCTCTTGAGAGAGCTCCACAAAGTTCTAAGGATGCGGGTGGTTTTGATTCGTGAATTTTCGGAAATTTATGATTGTACCGAATAGGGGTAATTCTGTATTTTTCTATAAACTGTTGTTTGGTTGATTTTCAAAAATATATAAAATTTACATTTTTGGATTCGTCTCGTCGCAAGCTTTCCAACGGATATTTTTATAGATTTTTTTGATTAAAGGATAAAAAGATATGATCATTTTTTTATAGACAGTTGTTGAAGACTTTCAGATCCGAACTGGAATTGACTCCTAGTTGGGATTCGAATTTTGACCCACTCCTATCTAATCCAACCCGACCTAGCTCTTGAAGAATACCCTCTTGTATTGTTTTGGAATTCCTTACCGACCATCTGATCTTGATCGGGTGGATGTACACAAATTCCATTCTAGGATTTAACCTAATCTCTCCTCTTCATATTAACCCATCAGCTCTCTCTCATTTTGACGGCAACACCTTCCGTTTCAATCGGCTGCGGTAATCGCCTTCGGTGAGGTAGGCTTTCTTCCCCTTCATTCTCCTCTTCTCCTTCCCCTCCTATCTCTTTTCTATGGATTCTATTGGACACGGATTTAGTGGTAGCAGCAGTATTTGCTGAATTTAGCACCTTTGGACCTTCATATAACTCTTCCAAAAACTCGATTGAGAATCCCTTTAACTTCCACTTCTTCTTTGTTTTTATTGACTTTCAGCAATGTGTTGGGTGCTTGTATTCCCCTCCTACAGCTGTTATAATCCCTCCGATCAATCTCGATCATCACATATATAGTCTCTCTTCGATCCTTTGATTGCCCAACCCATGGTCACATCTTGAATTCACAAAATTAGCATTTGCAAATTCAGTCTTCCCCTCTTGTGGTTGCTGAATTTTTTTTTAGCAACATGAACAAGCATCATTTGATAAGTACATTCGAGCTCCAACGATCCCTTATATCATATATTGATTCCCTCTTATTCTCTTTACTCTCTATTTATGATTTTTTTCTCTCTTTAATCTTCCACTCTAAATTTCTCTCGCTTCTCAAACCTCTCGCTAAATAATTTATTTTACTTGAAAACTTATTAGCTTTAGCAAGGGCTAATATGTTTTTCGATTCTCGTTGAATGCAGTACCCTAACTGGATCTCTGAACTGTGGGCCATCAACATCTGTTGAGTTCCTGAGTAGTGGAGTTTGATTTTTGTTCAGATGACATTACTTGGGTTACAAGGTTTTAATCGGATAATATTTTCTCTCTTGAATAGTATGCTAAATCAGCTATATATTGTTATGAATGAAGGTAGATAAATCTATGCATAAAGACAAATAATGTTTTCTTTCTTCTAATTATGTGGTTTCCGATTTAGGTTGTTTATGTAGTGTGAGGTGCGTGTTAGTGGATTTGATTGAGTACTTGTGAATTATCAAAAATTATTTTTATATTTCGATTCCGAGTGGGTCGATATAGGTTTTTATTGGGCTAATATTGTGGGGAAATGTGGACCCCTTACAGTGTGTAGCCAAGAGCCTTGACAACCCCCGAAGTGAGTTATCAAAGTACGTAATATGAATAATAAAAATTAAATAAACACAGAAGGGGTTGGTTATCGTCCTGGGGTTCACGCAGAGTTCTCCCGAAGTTGAAGGGCCTCCTGGCACGCCTTAGGGTATGGCCAGTCGTCCTGTGGAATGTAATTCCCGAAGCAAGCAAGATGGGTATGAAGCTCCTCCGTGAAAGACGGGAAAATCTGTTTGGCCAAATATGGATATGTTTCTTCTTCTTCTTCTCTCTCTTTTCTCCTTCACCGGTATGTCGGTTTGCGGGTTCCCCACCTCTCTCTTAGGGGAACCACACCGACAGGTCCACAATCATTAATTGAACAAACTTAATTAATATATTAGATCTATTTTAGTAGGGTCACGCTCTTGACGCGTGTTAGTATTACTTCCGTTTTCTTTGTTGTACTTTACTGTTGTAGTTCTCTAGTTTACGGTTATGGTTTTGTTTCCCTGTATGAATCTAAAACTGATCTTTTCATGAGAAATGCTTATTTTCATATGCCATCTACTAGCCAAGTTTTGTCACATTGACGCCTCCTGTGGTATAATTTTTGAGGCGTAGGTACTCATCAGCAGTAGGGGTTGCAGAGTTACATCAGTTGCAGTAGTTACGTTGCCGGACGTTCCTGTGCAGCGTGGTTCCTTTCTTTTCAGTTCCGTGTCTTTTCTTTCTCTTCGTAGTAGTTGGACCTGTTCTTTTAGAAACTCTGATGTAACTGAAACTTCTTATTGTGGTATTAATGGAATGGTTTATGTTGGTTATCTTCCTACGTTAACTCTATTTTATTCGTTGTAAAAAAAAAAAACCTCTAACCCTCCGTATTTTTTTTATTAGCTTACTTAATTAAGCTGATGGAAAATACGGGGCGTTGCAGGCGTTGATGTAGAAGCAACCCTGATGTATTGGCTTGAATTGAAACTCCCAGGAAATAATGGAGGCCCCAAATCCTTAAGAGCAAATCTCTGGCCCATTAAGTGAATAAGAGAAGAAATATATTGTTGATCACTATCAGTCAGGAGAATATCATCGACATATAAAAGTAGGATAGTAATCCTGGCAGCATCATGGCGGATAAGGAGGGAGGAGTCATTTGTACTGCTTTGAAAACCATAAGAGATAAGAAACTTGGAGAACTCCTCGAACCACGCACGCGAAGCCTGTTTCAAGCCATAAATTGCTTTGTGGAGCTTACACACGTATCCAGGAAAACTAGGATCTTCAAAACCAAGTGGTTGTTGCATAAGGACATGCTCAGAGAGAGAGCCATGTAAGATTGCGTTGGATACGTCTAACGCAATGTCAAGTCAAATATCCCCAACTCCCCTTACCGATACCTCGGAGTCATTGCTAGCCATCAACCTGCCACCATCGCACCATGCCATGTATGAACAATTATGATATGTGGCTCTCGTATCGATTATCCAGTATTGATCTAAGGTGGTATCAGTGGTAGCCATCAAGAGCTCCCCAACATCGATTCCCTCCGACATAGGGTAATCTGTAAATCCGTCATCCTCAGCAATTTTTCTTACCCTTGGATGACCCTGAGCAAACTGATTTTGCTCCACCTTTCCACTTGCACTCCAAATTGAAGTGACCGATCGACAGTACTTCCAACAAAAGCCTTGCTTCTTCTTCTTCACTCCACTTCCGATCCTTCCTTTGCTCCGTCTTCTGTCGTTTGTTTCCGTCCAAACTTCAGAGTCGTTTAGCTTGTTTGGAGCCAAATCTCCGACATTGGGACCATCCAGTAGGAATTGCCAAGCAGGTCAATCTTCACTCCCGAAGGGATTAGTCCGAGCCGAAGTGCGCCATTTCCCGAAAGGTTTCAGGACACCCGTATATCTCAAACAAAAAAAACCCTACATTTTGTTCTTCACGAGACAACTCGTACATTCATATAATGGGACCATAAGCTAATACATTTATGGCATCACCATTACAGGGTTTGGTTAGAATTACAATTGGATCACTACATGGACTCAAACAAACAAACACATCTCTTGAATCTCTGGATCAACGGAACCGCTGATACAGCGTTCGGAGATCCCTGCAGTGGATGCAAGTCCACGGAACCAAAGGAGGGTCCAAGCAGCAAACATGTACCGATTGGCGCTGGCAGAGATGGCAGCTTACGAGAAGATCCTCGGGTTCACGGTTTCGGCACTCGTAGCAAACAGAATCCGAGGGCTTGACAATCACAAAGAAGAGATAGTTATATAGTTTGCCAAACCTCACAACTTATTCATCAAATATTTACAGCATGGTTCAAGAACTAGGCCGATAACTAGTTTTATCGGGCTGGTGCGTATGTTTTCCAGCATAATTCATACCGGGACCGATACAAGTATCGATACCGGTATGGGTCCAGACTTAGCCAAGATCGATACAACGCGAGCCGTATATTAGTAGACAAAAATTTAGCAAGTGTTGTGGTTATTATATTTTATTTTATTTTCATATACCTAGACACTTCAAAATTTATATAATTTTCATTATTTCTGAATTTCAGATTTTTCTTCCTAGGCAAATTATACCAGAACACTGAACTTGCAACAATGATTGTTCCTTCAAGAGTAAAAAAGAAAAAGAAAAGGTAGAAACTGATGCTTACCCAAATTCCGAAATTTTCATTCTGACTATGAAGAAGCATGAGATAATCGATTTTCGATGAGCCGCAAGGAATAGTTTGCGAGTATATCTTCTGATCAGGAGAGGCAGCCCCTTCCAACTTTGTGATGCTTGTGAAACTGGTCTTGCAAAGAGGGCATGTTGCCACCTTCCCTTTCAAGGCCTGAAGACCAAATAAACCTTAAGTTCACAGCAATATAAACTCATAATTATACAATTCTACTTCCATAGATGTTTCCGGAAATATCCTCAGCTGATCGAAGTCTAAAACACCAAGTACATATATGAAAAAAGTTAAAACTAATATATACTGCATATGGGGAGAGAAGAAAGAAAAATGTTCTGAAAAGTGGATGAATTCCCTACATATAAGACTTCCATATATTCAATATCCAATAGTTATGTAATTTCCTTCAACATTCCAGCCAGCTCGGGAGTCCTTTGGGACAATAGAAGCTTAGGGTAGATTTGTTCTTGTAAGGGCCAAGGCAATGATCTGGTCAAGACATCAATCAGCTGCTCATTGAAAAGCAGAATACTATTGCGCCATACTTCCTAATGGACTATGTTATCTAGCTTGATGTCTTTGGTCCGAGCATGAAAAACATGATTTTTAGCGACATTGAACATATTGTACTTGGATTGCCGATGAGGATATTGAGCTCAGCAGAGGTGGCAACAAGAGGACCATACCCTTCTTGAATGTCACCAGGAATAGTCTCTCATCAGCTAGGAGCAGTGTATCCTTGCCTTCATATACCCATAGTGCTCCCCTCCTAAATTCAGCCTTTTGGAGCACTCCGGGTGATGTCACACCCCTATAACTAAGAGCTGAGCAGCATCGTTTCTTTCAGAAAACAGCAGGAAACAAGGTATACATGGGGGAAGATGCAATAACCACTCTCGAACCAATGAGTACACAGATCACAGCCCAGTGGCCACTTGGTTAAATGAAGAAACTAGCAGAAAGGAAGAGGCCTTAATGGCTTGTACCACAGACAATTTTAGAGTTATTTGACTGCTTAAAGATGAGATGTGCCGAGAGCATGAAGAGATTGATATGCTTGATTGATGGAGAAAATCAAAATAGGTTGAGCAACTGTGAGATATTAGAGTCTGATACCAGTGATTAAATACAATTGTTTTTATTTTTTATTTAAAATAATAATAATTAAATACAGTAGTTATCATGCTAAACCAAATTTGTGGCGATCAACAATAATAATAATGGAAAGTACATAATTACTGCACCAGGTGGAAAGAAAGTTCACTTACCAAGCAATCTGCCCACCCTTGGATGCATGAAAAACAGAATCGATGCCCACAAGATAAAACTCCTCTTGTTGAACAGAACTCCGTCCAGCAGATCACACATGATACTTCTGTTCGTGTATGCACGCCATCTGGTTCAGCGTAGTCATTGCTTTCTTGCATTTGTCCGTTCTGATATTCTCCAGGATCGCAAGAATCGGCACATTTTACTCCATGTCCACAATGCTCATTGTTTGAAGTTGCTCCACGGGTAGACGACTCATAATTTCTCATTAAAGAGCTCTTACTCAGCTCTCCTACATCTTCAGCTTCTTCAAGGCCTTCTATTCTACTTCCATCACAATTAAACGGCATATTCTCTGATGTTCCTTGTTGAGATGACGAGGCTGATGTATTCTCCCGAGTATGCAAATAATCACCTTCAAGATGGACCCAGCTTTCTGGTAGACAATATTCTCGCCTGCGGTCCATCATGGCATGATTCAGAAGATTGCTCTTTTTCACAAGGCGACGATTTCTGCGATCAGATTCATCCCTCCCATCAGCATCAAGCAAGCTTCTCTTGTGTCTCGGCAAGCACGAGAATGAGCTAGACTCCTCAGGCTGTTTGCACACCAAAGCTTATGTAATAAGATACCCACTGATTTCCTTAATAGTGCATATGGTACTAACTCAAACAAAAACAACGAAATCTGAAATCTGAAAAAGACTGCAGCAGCAGCAGGACTAGTACGGCATAGTATCGACTTAGTTTTGTTGATGACTGAACAAGCATGTGAGCATTTAGAACTCCCTGAGAGAAGTGAATATATTAAAACATATAATTAATCCTATAAAATATTAATGACAATGAGAGAACGCAGATATTAGTACACCATTAGCAAACATAAGTTTTCGGTCAAGGCACTACAGAACTACCTCTTGTTTTTTTTTTATGATATTGACTATTTATATTAACCTTGCAGGTATAATGAGCTATAACCATCTTTAATATTAGATTATAAATTTGCTAAAGCATCTGGGAAGGAACTTTTGCCCACACCCCAACACCCAAGCAGCCGGTTCACATTTATTAATGGTTCTGTCAGATGGAATCATGTGGTCAACGCAAAAACACACTTCATCACTTTCACTTTTCTAAAATGCAGCTTTGCCGACAGACTCGTCGTTTCTCGTAATTCTTCATTTCACTATTTTTAATGAGGATTTCCAGGGAAGAAAAAATAACAATGGCATGTATCAAAGTAATTTTAAATTTTAAAAGTAGAGGATAGATATATAGAGTTTAAAGTTTATGATCCAATATGTGTTCTACATTTATTTGGAAATTCCTACGTTAGTTGTATTAGCACACATGTTCACCATTGCATTGTCCCGTAACGTACCTTTTTAATTGAATAAAAGAAATCACTTATCAAAGTGTTGAAGAAATTTACCCATCATAAATGTAAATGTGCATCATATTGGAGATTTTGTCCTTCATATTAATTAATATAAAGATTTAGGGCTTATTTGTAATTCCTTCAGTTTATATTAATATAAAAGGGACTAGGGGTTCTCTTGGAACCCTAAGCTGCATGTTCCTTCTTGGTATCAGAGCGCAGGCCCCTCCCCTCCCGTTCTCTCGTCCCTCCCCCCCCCCCCCCCCCCCCCCCCCCTCCCCCCCTCTCTCTCTCTTCCCCCACTCCCATTCTCTCATCTCCGCAACCACCTGCACCCCCACGCCTCCTCTTCGTAGCCGCTGCACCCCCCACCGCCCCCTCCTTCCGACAGCCAGGCCCCCCCCCCTATGCGTCCTCCGCCCCTTGCGCCCTCTCTCTCTCTCTCTCTCTCTCTCTCTCTCTCTCTCTCTCTCTCTCTCTCTCTCTCTCTCTCTCTCTCTCCGGCCACCCGCGTCCCACCTCGCGCCTCCTGCATCCCTTGCAGCCACCCCTGCGCCAACCCGCGCCACCCATGCACGTTCCTTCTCATCAAATGTACCAATATACTCGTACTTTTTGAAGTGATAAATGGGGATTTAGTTCAACTGTATCAAGCCAATACTTGCCTAGTCAGTCTGGATGACCTAGATGAGATAATTTGGCAAAAAAGCTAAAAATCAGATGACAAGCTCAATCACCTAATTACATAACCATAACCATCAAGCCATATCCCATCAACTCGGGGTCGGCTTTATTAATGCTATGGCATACTTCCTCCCGCTCTGTAGTGGCATGCCTCCCTCTCGCGGCCTCACCTTAGTGGCAAGCCTTCCAGCCTGTGGGGTTATTAAAAATACGAAAATTTCTCTCGCTTGTGGCAAGTTTTGATCATTGGTCTATCTTGTGCTGACGCACCCACAGGTGATGTACTCACCACTTGGCCCCTTTCAAAACAAAAAAAGAACATTGAGTTGATCATCATAATATTTCGTAAAGACGTCATCAAGTAACCAATCCGTGTACTTGGATAGTAAAACAATGTAACTTGCTGCCCCCATTCGATTTTGCATCTCATTGGTGATCCAAGATGACAATATGGTGGACAAACAAGGCAGGTCTGTGAATCAGAAACTTTCTAGATGTGATATGCTGGGCAATGAAGCAGTTCAAGTCATTAGCTTACTGGAGACAAGCAAATCAACATATTGATTGGTTTGCTGTGTCAATTATTTAGTGCCTCGAGCAAAAAAAGAGGAATACAAGTGGCAAGCAAGTAGAATCATTTGTAACGTTGAAACAGATTATAAAAAATCAAGTAATCGGGAGGAAATGAGGCTCTTTTGCAGTTGGGTCCTATGCTATTGACTCCTGAAAGCCAAGGAACTAAAAATAATGGCACTAATTTCGTCTAGATAACAATGCCACAATCAAACTAAACGCATTCTGCACTTTGAATTTCTAAAATAAAAACCACCCTGAAAGTATCTTCTAAAGAGATGCTAAAGAGCTAAATACTAAATAGTACTGCAACCTTTGTTCCCTAAGATTGGAGATAGTGGACCATCCTTCTCTTTATTCTTGCATTCAAATTGATCGGGTAGCACTATATAGCTTACTTTAGAATCAAAGTTTGGGAAGGAACCAACCACTCCTAACAGCTAACAACATGGAGAGCAAAATCCTATTTCCTGGGAGCATTCATGGGACCTTACCTCCATTGAGATAGGTGCAAATCTGTTTTATGCTCAATTGCTCACTACCTCTAGTTACTTGTTATCTTCCCATCCTTTAATACATTTTTGTTTATATATCTATGGCTGTAAATAGGTCAGATTGGAATTGACTCCAAATACAAGCTCGATAGGACAATCAGGTTTCAAATCAGATGAATGCTTGTTTTTTATCGAGCTCAAACCCATTATTATATTTTGAAGAACTCTACAATAAATCTTTCAAAATTCATGTTTTCAATGATATTTTTCTGCAAATTTTCAATGTTTAATTTGATCATTTCTTTCAACATAAAACAACCTTATGATGTAGGGATCAAATACAAAACTAGAAGGTTTGCATTAAAAAAATTTATATATTTTTGTTGTTTTACATAATTTCGATTAAACCAATGATAATGATATTTTTACAGATGTCAATTTCATACTATTTCAAAATTGATAGTTCCATTAGATGATACTTATTGTACTATCCTAGCATGCATTGTGGCTTGATATGAAATATATAATACGTAAGTCACACTATGGATGTGTATTTGTTAATTGTTATCGTACCAATTATCAGGCTATTGCGTTCAGATCTTGCTACATCCACACCCGATGCAATTTGCTTTTTTGTGTTAGTTTTGGGAACCCAGTCTTCTGGTGTCATCTACAGCACCTATGCCGCTTTAACAACAAATTATTAGATAATATGGACTTTTAGCTGAATATTCATTCTTTATTCCTCCCAAATTTCTATTTTGAAAAAAAAGTGGTGGTTTTCCTGCTTCAGCCACTCTACATAATGAACTTTTCTTACTTATTATGTAACTAATGTTATGTTTTCATCATATATATATATATATATATATATATATATATATATATATATATATATATAGGGGCATGCTATAATGCGGCATGCGGTATGTGCGGCACTACACCGCAGCCGTCTGATGCACGAGTTGCATGCATGCGATGCACGCAGTGGTGCATCAGACGGCTACTATGCGGTGCCGCACTTACCGCATGCCACATTATAGCATGCCCCATATATATATATATATATATATATATATATATATATATATATATATATATATATATATATATATATATATAAAGAGAGAGAGAAAGAGAGGAATGCAAGAAATGTGGCATGCGGTAATCCAATTTCGATGCACCTAAAGGTTTTCGAATGTGCTATTTTTTGTGGATGTGTTATCCATGCCATGGATAGAATATGCAAAAAATCAACACATTCCAAAACCTATAAGTGCATCAAATTTGAAAGGACTTTTGTCGACCGTCTATTTGAATCATTTCAATTTTGATGGACCTATAGGGTTTGGAAGGTGCTGATTTGTGTGTGTGTGTGTGTGTGTGTGTGTGTGTGTGTGTGTGTGTGTGAGAGAGAGAGAGAGAGAGAGAGAACAGAGAATATTGTACTGACACTATGGGACAACAAATGGAACCAATAATGAAACCAGGAAAAAAAAATTAGAAACTTCTCACTTTTCTAATTAAATATTGTCTTGTAGATTTTAGAGAGGAACCCAACTGCTTTCACAAGATAATAAAGAAAAAGACAATATGATAATGATTTGTTAAAAAGGATGTGACACATGGGATACAAACGACTGAAACGAGTATATTACCCAGAGTCCTAAACCATTTACAGGTTGCCTAATATGGTCTTTGTTGCAAGATTTGTGGTCCTGCTTTGAGTCTTTCTTGAGTTTTCTTGTACTCTTTGAACCATTCATCTTAGTGTCCCAGCTAGGGAAGGAACTCTGCATAAAAGAAGCCACCAAGTCATGATAGTATAATTGAATTACCAAGTTTTCAGCTAAACAGTTAGCTACTTTATTTGGCAAATTGAGAAAATCAAAAACACATTCAGCTAAGTTGTTCTTCACGCTTTAAGCAAAAAAATTCGGAGGTGATGATATCAATTTTGGATTCTATTAATATCAAGTACAACATTCAGCGCAATGCAGTGATATTTCATTGCATTTCACCATAAAGAAAAGATTCCATGCTATTCACATGAAAAGTATCATCAGGGTAAGCATCTCAACCAACCTAATTATATATTTATATCCTTTTCCTCTGAAGAAGAAAGTCTTCTCAATTGTCTAACAACTGAGGCAATAACAAGTCCTGTGTCGCATAAGTTAACTAAGAGTCAATGTTTTGATATGCTGCCAATAAAGTAAACTCTTTATGAAAGTTCTTGGGAGCAACCATGTGTAAATATTTTGAGATGCAGTTTATCTCAACCGACAATAATTTCTTTTTGTGGAAAAAATCTCTCTGGACTAAACCATTAAATGATAGTATCTGCCACGTAATTATGACAAATGTTTTCCGATGTATTTCAAGATTCGTTTACTAAATGCTTCCTCACTGGTTGTTCCTTTCAAGATATACATCATCTGTTAATGCAAATTTAAAGCTAAGTTCTACTCAAATGTTCATGTCACCAAGAAAACACACACACACACACAGAGGTGTTGGGGGAAAAGTAATCACTTCTCATTAGGGCCAATGAACCAACTCATATAGTGTCCTCATATACAAAGGATATGTGCACTAATATATACTAATATATATATAAGACTAACACACACACACCCGTCAAACTCACAGTGAATCAAACACCAAGAGTTTGCTAACAAGAAACCAAAATCGAGGAGTCACGTGTGACTTCATAAAGAAGTCAGCGATTTGCTCTACATAGGAAACAAAAGGAAGAGAGATAGTTTTGGCTTCATACTGCTCTCAGGAGAAGTAGTAATCGAGCTCAATGTGCTTCAAACTCTCATGGAAAATCAAGCTGCTAACAATCTATATAACACTCCGGTTATCACAGTGAAGAGCTGTAGGTTGAGAAATCTCAACTCCTAGATCCCCAAGGAGACGCCGCAGGTGAATGATCTTCTTGGTGGTGTTCTTCTAATTAATTCGTACGATCCATTCTAATTCATTCGTATGACCCATTCTAATTCATTCACATGAATGTATCTATTCTAATTCATTCGTACGATCCATTCTAATTCATTCGTGCAATACATTCTAATTCATTCGCACGAACCATTCTAATTTTTTCGTACGATCCATTCTAATTCATTCGTACGATCCATTGTAATTCATTTGCATGATCCATTCTAATTCATTCGTACGAATGTATCAATTATAATTCATTCGTACGATCCATTCTAATTCATTCGTCCGAGCTATTCTAATTCATTCGTACGATCCATTCTAATTCATTCGTACGACCCATTTTAATTCATTCGCTCGAATGTATCCATTCTAATTCATTCGTACGATCCACTCTAATTCATTCATACGATCCATTCTAATTCATTCGCACGATCTATTCTAATTCATTCGAACGATCCATTCCAATTCATTCGTACGAATGTATCCATTCTAATTCATTTGTACGATCCATTCTAATTCATTCGTATGTGTATGAGCAAATATTTGATTTTTCACTCAAGTACAAATTTCAAAGGACTCGCTTCGAGGGAGCGGAGTACAATATGTATATCAGGAGATTGCGGGGAAATCCGTCTTTGATCCTTTGATACTCGATTTCGAAGTACAAAGATTACAACAAGTGAGAATGGAAAAGAGAATAGCGTTGCGGTGCTTGATCCTTCCGGGCTTTGCGCGTGATCGGCTAGGGGCTTTGCTTTACTCTTCTTCTCCTAGAATCTTCACTTGTTCTTCGCTTGTTCTTCGACTTGCTTTGGACTTGAATCTTCAATTTTCCATCTTCGATCTTCGGTCTTCGATTTTCTTTGGTTTGCTTCGATCTTCGATCCTTCTTCTCCGGGATTTCTTGGAGCTTTGAAGTATCTTCAATCGGGAGCTTTGTAGGATCTTGTTGCTATGGCCAAAGATCCCTTCTTCTCTTCTTGTCCCTCCTTTTATAAGGGTCGAAGTAGTTATTGTAGAGAATAACTACTTCGGGTGGTTGAAGCAACCTCCTGGTGGTTTTTATAACTTCCCTTGGATGGTTAGAGAAACTTCCAGGTGGTTTACATAACTTCCTTGATGGTTATGATCATATTCGAGTGGTTTTGTAACTTCCACTGGTAGCTTAATCCTTTTGAGCTTGAGTGAACCAGTCTGATTAAAACGACTTGTGGTTCGGGTCTTAAATCCGAATCGACTTACTGCGACTTAGATTTTGACCAAGTTAACTCTTGATCCGGTCCTTTCTGACTTGGTAGGTTCAATGAGTTTGTCAAAATCTAGCGTAAGCTTACTTGTAGGAGCTTAAGCTTGATTATTCTTCGGCCTTGTATATCGGCTTGTCGAAGGATGCTCATCTCTAAGTATCATTCTATTGACTTAGATATAGCCTTTGGACGATAGGGATATAGTACTTTCCTTACTCTCAGACTTGGTCAAATTTCAGAGCGTAAGGAAGCAAGAAAAATTTCCTTGGTCATCAAGGAAATAAAGTATAAGGAAGCAAAATTTCCCTGGTCATCAGGGAAATAAAGTCTTCCAGACTTAGCCAAATTTCTGAGTGTAGGCAAAAATTTTCCTGGTCATCAGGGAAATAAAGTGTAAGGAAACAAAAATTTCCCTGGTCATCAGGGAAATAAAGTGTAAGGAAACAAAAATCTCCCTGGTCATCAGGGAAATAAAGTCTTCCAGACTTAGCCAAATTTTGAGTGTAAAGCAAAATTTCCCTGGTCATCAGGGAAATAAAGTCTTCCAGACTTAGCCAAATTTCTGAGTGTAGACAAAAATTTCCCTAGTTATCAGGGAAATAAAGTGTAAGGAAACAAAAATTTCCCTGGTCATCAGGGAAATAAAGTCTTCCAGACTTAGCCAAATTTTGAGTGTAAAGCAAAATTTCCCTGGTCATCAGGGAAATAAAGTCTTCCAGACTTAGCCAAATTTCTGAGTGTAGACAAAAATTTCCCTAGTTATCAGGGAAATAAAGTGTAAGGAAACAAAAACTTCCCTGGTCATCAGGGAAATAAAGTCTTCCAGACTTAGCCAAATTTTTGAGTGTAAAACAAAATTTCCTTGGTCATCAGGGAAATAAAGTCTTCCAGACTTAGTCAAATTTCTGAGTGGAGAGAAAAATTTCCCTGGTCATCAGGGAAATAAAGTGTAAGGAAGTAAAAATTTCCCTGGTCATCAGGGAAATAAAGTCTTCCAGACTTAGCCAAATTTTTGAGTGTGAAGCAAAATTTCCCTGGTCATCAGGGAAATAAAGTCTTCCAGACTTAGTCAAATTTCTGAGTGGAGAGAAATTTCCCTGGTCATCAGGGAAATAAAGTGTAAGGAAGTAAAAATTTCCCTGGTCATCAGGGAAATAAAGTCTTCCAGACTTAGCCAAATTTTTGAGTGTGAAGCAAAATTTCCCTGATCATCAGGGAAATAAAGTCTTCCAGACTTAGCCAAATTTCTGAGTGCAGAGAAAAATTTCCCTGGTCATCAGGGAAATGAAGTATAAGAAAGCAAAATTTCCCTGGTCATCAGGGAAATAAAGTCTTCCAGACTTAGCCAAATTTCAGAATGTAAGGAAGTAAAATTTCCCTGATCATCAGGGAAATAAAGTCTTCCAGACTTAGCCAAATTTCTGATTCTCTAGCTTTAGGCAATCTTTCAATGTCTACAAATTGCCCCCTCAAGGATTGACGTTTCAAGCGAAAAGCGAAAAAGGTCAATCTTTGATTTTTTTTTTTTTTTTTTTTTTTTTTTTTTTTTTGCCAGGGCCGGCCAGGTTTGATTAGGGCCGGCCAGAAACCTCCAGGGCCGGCCAATTTTTTTTTTTTTTTTTTTTTTTTTTTTTTTTTTTTTTTTTTTTGCCAGGGCCGGCCAGGTTTGATTAGGGCCGGCCAGAAACCTCCAGGGCCGGCCAAAATTTTTTTTTTTTTTTTTTTTTTTTTTTTTTTTTTTTTTAGGACGGCGGTACAGCTCGTCCTTTGACCCCCCTTTGTCTATAAAAAGGGGTCTCCTCTCCTTTTCTAACTTATTTTTCGGTATTTCTTGAAGCTAGGTCTAAAAACCCTACTTCAAGATATTTTGCAAAAACCATCTCGCAAACTTGATTCCTTCGGCAAGTAGACGACCAAATCATCCAAGGTAATCATAATCTCGATCTTTTCCTTTGCTTTGCTTTCTCTCTGATCTTCGTTTCTCCTTTTGCAATGATCTTTGTGGGCCCCTTTTAAAAAAAAAACGAAACCCTAGTTCAAGGTTTTGCAAGAATGATCTTTGATCTCCTCCTTTACCTTTTTGAATCATATGATATTTGATTCTTGGATCATCTTTCATGCATCTAGATGATCTTTGACTACCCATCTACTTGAATCGACTAGGTTTTTTAGAAACCCTAGTTCAAGATTTCGTAATAACGATTTTTTTTGCTCTCATTTTTACCTTTTTTTTTTTTTTTTTTTTTTATGTATATCTCGTGCATGATGTTAGATAATCTTTGACTATTCATCTACCCGAATTGACCAGGTTTGACCAGGTCAATTTTTTTTTTTTTTGCCAGGGCCGGCCAGGTTTGACCAGGGCCGGCCAGGCAATCCCCAGGGTCGGCCAATTTTTTTTTTTTTTTTTTTTTTTTTTTTTTTTTTTTTTTTTTTTTTAAGGACAGCGGTACTTATGACGGTACAGCTCGTCCTTTGACTCCCCTTTTACATGAAACGGGATTCTTTTCTTTATTTTGCTTGTTCCTTGATCTCCTTTCCTTCTTTTGCAATGATCTTCGATCTTTGATGTTTTTCGATGGTCAACTTTTGCAAAATGTATTCTAACTTTTAACTCAATCTTCTGTGTGTAGGTATGAGTACTTCAGAGAAATACATTGCTATGCCAGAAGATGGTTGGTTAGAAGAAGAAGAAGAACGAGGGGTCACTTATCTTGTTTTTCCTCATGCGAAAGTCAAGCAGCATGGGGCAACTCTGAAAAAGAATGGCCCAAACTCTTTGACTACCTTGAGAATCGTTGAGCACGAGAGTTGTGACAACGATAGTCATGGAGCTGAGAAGAGCGCTGGACCCATCAGCCGTTTTGAAAAGGCTCCGATTCTTTCTTTTCCGTATCATCATACAACGGCTGAAATGGTTCCCATTCCTCAAATTGCTTCAAAAATTGCTTCAAGATTCACTCGATGGGGGGACGAAATACGAGGTCGTGGCGATGTCCAGTATCTCAATGGTTTCGGTGAATGGATGCACGAAGTCTTCGAAGCCTTGCGCGGCCGAGAGGCTACTAGAAACATATCTGTTATGCTGGAACCTGCTTGTTATGAATATTGTAGGCCTGATGGAATGTATAGAGCTTTGTGTGAGCTCTGGTGTCCGGAAACGAATACATTCCTTACTTTTATTGGGGAAATAGGGATTTCCTTGTCGGAGATCTATAAGGTATATTCATACTTGAAATTGAATTTGAGCGACATTCATACGTGTGACTTACTTTCTTCATTTTTCTTCTTCCAGATATCAGGTTGTCTCATGAGTGGAGAATATTACCAAGAGAGAGTCCCTAATCTCTTTGAGCTTTTCGACTGTGTATATACTCCTTCAGCACTTTCCTATCTTTTCAAAGCTTTTGCAATTATTGCTGCATCTTGCCGTAGTGACCGAGTTTGGCATTGTGACTGGATTGATTTTTGGTTTCGTGGGTACCCTCGAGCTGTTAATTCTCAGAAAACTGATATCATAAGGAAAGCCAAAGCTAAACTTGACCAATCAGGAGATATTGATAGGCCAATCAGTCTTATGCCTCCAGAGAAACGACCTTCTGGCTCGAAACCCAGCCCTTACGTTTTGCTAGGATTGTCAGCCAATAGCACTCTGGGGAAGATTGTCTATAGGTCTGCGGCGATTGTTCTTTTTCTTTGTAAGTTCGCCCTGCCTTGGAGTGGTGACTTGATTCGTCCTGGTACTTTCATTCCAGCTGTAAATATGGTGAAAGGTACCGAATACAATTTGGTTGTTCCCATATTATGCTTACTTTACAATGGTCTGACGCGGACTTACAGCAGCCTGTCTACAAGCCCCAAGTTCAGTGGTGAGCTAGGTCGGGCTAGTTCTTTTTGTCCCCTTCACTACTTATATGGGTGGATTGGACTTCACTTTCCGAGAGGGATATTTGCCAAGAATCTTCGGCAAAAGAGATTTCCTTTTCTCATATCAGTATCTGGTGCTCTGGCAGCTTATCAGCCTTGGAAAGGGTCAGCTCAAGACGCTAGGATGATTCTTCGTACTATGGGAGAAGCTGATTTTCGTTTTGCCCATGAAGCTTGGAAGCCGATCCCTGATAGAGAAAAGGGTATCTTTTATGATAATGGCAAGATGCCATACCCCATCTTCCTCTCAATGTTGAGTTGTAAACCAGGGTTTCTTGTATTCCGTCGGGGTAATACAGTACAGATAGCACAGTATAGCCCTTATCGGTTTTCTCGTCAACAAGGTTTTATGCAAACGATACCTGGAACACCTATCCCTTATAAGGAAGAAGTGTCTCCAAAGTTGGCGTTTGGTTATTGGTTAGCATTTAGTGAGAGGCATACTGGAGTTAGTTTTGCTCTTCCGTTACAAGGAGTAAACCTCAGAGACTGCGTATCTTCAGCATATTCAAGTTTAGTAAGAGGGGGAATCAAGAATCGATTGGCTATGTATCCTTCTTCTATGCTGAAATCGAGTGAGAAAAGCTCGTTTGAGTTCAAAAAAGATGAAGGCATGAGAGATAGGACGGAGATTCGATTCCAAAAGAACTCTCGTCCTGGTTCTTCACGAGCGTGCCATCGCCGAACAGAATCTGACAGAGAAGTTGAGTCTTCTTGTTCTGGCACTTCTGAGCGTACGGTTCCTCCAGCCATGCCTTCCGAGCGACAGGGAGATGAAAGAGGTGCCAGGAAGAGGGCGAGAACATCAGAGGATAGTTCTTCTGTTCGGGAGATCATTAATCCTCTTGCGACGTCCCCTACTGGATCGAGGCATCAAATATTGGAGACTGCTCTTGTTGCAGCTTCTCCTGCTGAGATGGCAACTCAAGGTGTTGATATTACTACTTCAGGTATGAGTTGTCCCCTTTGTAATCCTTTGAATATTAATGATTGCTGTATGTTTTACCCTATCGCTTTGTTGTATAGGATATTCAGCTGGCGGCCTTTGCATTCCTAATGATGATCTAACTGAAGTGATTGGCAAAGGATTATTGGAGGATGATGCCTTTGAAGCGACATACCCATTTTTCCAGGATTTGCAAGATGAGGGTGTTGGAAAAAATCACGAGGCATCAGTAACCGTTGAGATGACCAGAAAAGAAATGTGGGTGACTCTATGTTTGAGGAGCTTGCAGGTCCTTCCACAACACCAGTGGATCATGAAGTTCAATCTTCTTTGGTATGCCAGAAAGCTCAGGCAGAAGTCCCTGTTTTTAAGAAGCCGAGATCGATTGCTGGGATGAGTCCAACTATGTCTGAGGCAACTGGATTTGTGCATGGTTCAGTTGAGGAGATGGACCGTTCTTTGGCTGCTATTATGCTGGTTCCCTGCAGGTCATTCATAGACTGCTCACTGAAGCCTTTTCATCAAGCGGGATTCTCAGCACTAGAGAAGTGGTGGGCCAGTATGGGTGTTATCTTTTGTGATCGTCTTCGAAAATTCGGAGTGAACGATTCTGTCTTTGTTGAAAAGATCGAATCGCTTCTTCAAGACAGCCATACTTATCATAACCGACGTTCATCGTTTGTCAAGGAAAAGGCTGTTGTTAGTCCGGACCATATAGCGAAGATAGAAGAGACTTTGAAGTCGTTCTCCCAGTTCTTGGATGAGGGTGATTCTGTACTGTCAACAGCAAAGTCAGAGGAAACTTCTGCTCGTTTAGCATTGGAGGAGGCTAAAGCGTTGGTTATTTCTTGCGAAAAGCGTTTGGCTGCAGCTTCTGATGCCGTGACTTTACAAAATGATTACCTCAACTCCCTGAAGGCACAAAAGACTGAAAAAGAGAAAGAACTGACCGAACTCAAGGGTCAAGAGGAAGCTGGGGCATCTTCTGTCTTAGCTATTGATGGCGCACGAGAGGAACTTATGCAGCGTCTTCGTGACTTAAGCTCGATATATTGATTAATAAGCTTTGTACTTTTTCCTTTTAGACTTCATTAAGATTTATGCAATATGAATTCTCCTGGTATTTCCTTCTTGATTGTTCTACTGAATATGGGTTATTATTTTTTTGTTTGGACTGAACCTGAGGGGTTTCCTCAGGCTGCCTACGTACCCTTTTTCAAGGGATCAAGTCGCACGTAGTTCCCTTGGATTTTTTTTTTTTTTTTTTTTTTTTTTTTTTTTTTTTTGCTTGCATCACCCTGATCGATATGCATCCCAACTAGGTTGGCACCCACATCTATCAGGACTATCATTTGCAATATAGAGTGATTTTCTTCATGCATAATATCGCTTGAGGAACTTGCCGTTGATTGGGCCAAGTTGTCCTCCTTCTGGTGTCATAAGTAGATATGCTCCATTAGTATAGACTTCTCTGACGACATGAGGGCCATCCCACTTAGCATCAAATTTTTTTCCTGCTCTGTGAGACAAGATGATGGGACGTCGCACTGTTAGGACCAAGTCCCCTTCTTGGAAAGAGCGAGGCTTAACTTTTTTATTGAACGCTCGAGAAATACGAGCTTGATAGCATTCAAGTCGTTGCTGAGCCTCAAGTCTTTTCTCGTCTAGAGCTTCCAATTCCACAAGTCGGAGTTGAGCATTTTCATCAGTAGTAAGACCTTCTTGGATGGCAATTCTTAGAGAAGGAATTTGAAGTTCTAGAGGTAGAATCGCCTCTACTCCATACACAAGGGAATATGGTGTTGCTTGAGTCGGAGTGCGAAACGATGTTCGATAAGCCCATAGAGCCTCGTGCATACGCTCGTGCCAGTCTCTTTTAGATTTAGAAACCACCTTCTCCAAGAGTTTGCATAAGGTCTTATTGAAAGCTTCTGCTAAACCATTGGCGGGAGCATTATACATTGTAGAACATCTCTGTTTGATTTTATACTTAGCACAGAAATTATCCATAGCAGCGTTTTTGAATTGCTTGCCATTATCAGTAACGATGCAACGAGGAACTCCATATCGGAAGATGATATCATTTTGAATAAAATTCATGACTGAATTTCGGTTCACTTCTCTGAGAGGGACTGCCTCTGCCCATTTGGAAAAGTAGTCTGTCGCCGCTAGAATATAAAGGTGCTGCTTAGAAGATTTGGGTAATGGACCGACTATGTCAAGTCCCCAAGAGTCAAATGGCCATGAAGCGACTATAGGATGAAGTGGTTCTGGCGGCTGACGAATATAATCACCATGGATTTGGCATGCATGACACTTTTTGGAGAAGTTTAAGCAATCTTTAACCATGGTAGGCCAGTAGTATCCCATTCTTTTGATACGAAAGTGAAGTTTCGGCCCTGACTGATGAGTACCACATATACCTGAATGTGACTCCTGGAGAGCAAACTTGATGTCTTCTCCGGTCAAGCATCTCATAAGTGTACCATCATAGCTTCGACGATATAATTCGCCATTGAAATGCAAGAACTTGGGGGCTCGTCTTCTTATCTCAGTTCTGTGTTTAACTTCTTTAGGGAGTTTGCCACTCTCGAGGTAATCAATAAGGGGTTGTCTCCAGTCTTGTTCTTCTATGACATAGGAATGATCTTCATTTTTCTGACCTATAGCCTGATTGAATTGATCTTCCAGAGTGAGTATCCACCTTCGACAAACCGGAATATTTAATTGCTCAAGGTCTTGAATAGCAAGCGATGCTGCTAGATTCGCCAATGCATCAGCTTGTTGATTCGAACTTCTTGGTACATGTTGAATGCTTGCTGCTTCGATGCTGTTGAATAAAGTAAGAGCATATTCATGATAAAACTTGAGGTCTTCCTTATTGACTTCATAATCTCCCAAGACTTGATGAATGATGAGTTTGGAGTCACCATAAATTCGTAGCCCTTGAAGTTTCATGTCCCGAGCGAGTTCAAGACCAATAATTAATGCCTGGTATTCGGCTTTGTTGTTTGAACAAGGCTCTGCCAATGAGAAAGAGTATGGGAGAGTTTCGGAGTTTGGCGAGACGAAAACAATCCCTGCCCCCGCAGCTTGTCGTTTTGCAGCTCCATCAAAGAACATTTCCCAAGAAGGGATTATGTTTACAAAGAAGACCTCCTCATCTGGTAATTCCTCAGTTAACTCCCAATCCGCAGGAATAGAGTGATGAGCCAAGAAATCTGCTAAGGCTTGCCCTTTGACTGCCCTCTGGGGGGTGAAGATGATATCAAATTCTGACAGGAGTAGAGCCCATTTTGCTAGTCTTCCTGATAGAACAGGTCTTGACATAATATATTTGAGGGGATCTGCTTTAGATACAAGTTTAATAGTATGAGCCAACATATAATGCCTTAACTTTTTTGTGGCAAAAATAAGGGCTAAGCATATCTTTTCTATAGGAGCATACTGTAATTCTGCCCCCACAAGAGTACGACTCAAATAGTAACAAGCCACTTCCTTTCCGAATTCATTTTCTTGTGCAAGCAATGCCCCCAGAGAGTGTTCTTGTGCGCTTATGTAAAGTATCAAGGATATTCCTGGAATGGGTGCTGTCAGAACTGGTGGTTTCAAGAGATAGTTCTTAATATCTTGGAAAGCCTTTTGACATGCTTCATCCCATTTGAAAATAGCATCCTTTTTCATGAGCTGGTGAAAAGGGTGACATCTCCCGGAGAGGTTGGCGATAAATCGCCTGATATAAGCCAAGTGACCTTGTAAGCTTCTAAGGTCATGAAGTGACTTAGGGTCGGGCATGTTGAGAATAGCATCAATTTTAGATTGGTCTATCTCAATGCCTCGATGCCTTACGATGAAACCGAGGAATTTTCCGGATGTAACTCCAAAGGCGCATTTAAGCGGATTCATTCGTAGTTGATACCTTCTTAATCTATCAAAGATAGCACGCAAATCATCCAGATGTGAAGACCTTTGTTTGGACTTCACGACTAGATCATCAACATAGCATTCTACATTTTGGTGAAGAATGTCATCAAAAATCCGCTGCATGGCTCGTTGGTAGGTAGCTCCTGCGTTCTTTAGTCCAAAAGGCATTACTTTATAACAAAAGATGCCCTTAGGCGTGCGGAAAGCTGTGAGTTCTTCATCCTTTGGTGCCATTCGGATTTGATTGTATCCTGAAGAGCCATCCATGAAGGATAGAGCTTCATATCCCATTGTAGCATCCACCATAAGTTCGGTGATTGGTAAAGGAAAATCGTCTTTGGGGCATGCATTATTCAAATCTCTGAAGTCGACACATACTCTAATTTGCCCATTCTTCTTCTTCACGGGTACAACACTAGAGATCCAAGTAGGATACTTAACTTCTCTAATGAACCCTGCTTCAATCAGTTTGTTCACTTCGGCTTCAATTTGTGGAATAAGTTCTGGGCGGTATCTTCTTTGGCCTTGCTTGATAGGATTAGCACCACGTTTCACGGCAAGCTGATGAACAGCAATTTTGGGGTCTAAACCTGGCATTTCTTTATAAGACCAAGCGAAGACGTCCTTGTATTCTTGGAGAAGCTTGACATACTCGACTTCTTCGTTCGTTGTTAGGAGAGAACTGACGAATGTCGGTCGTGGTTCTTCTTCAGTGCCAAGATTAATTTCTTTTAAATCATCCACAGTGGACTGCCCCCCTTCTTCAAGGACTGGAGGTGCATCAGCTAAGTCACTGTCCGAAGAAGAAGACGAGCAATCGATGTACTCAATAGAAATATGATTGACAGATACAACGATTTTCTTTTTCGACCCAGAGGAAGAAGATGTGTTCAAACATGCTGAATTGGTAGTAGAGTCAGAAGTAGCATCGATACTGATTGTCAAAGGAGCATCCTGAAGAGGCGGAACTCGATGCCAGGTGAGACTGTGTCGCTGAAAAGACCCGTTGTGACCATAGGAGATTTTGGCATGTCGAGAATGAGCAAACCTGGGTGGGCGGGAGGGCTTTGCGAAACCAAGTTCAAGTCTGTCAAAGACTGATTGTCGTGGATGATTATTTTTGACGATTTCAGATCTGATTCTTGGTTTCTTTATCCTCTCAAAGACTGAAGTTTGATTTGGCTTTAACTGGTGATGTACATCGGGCATCTCATATTGTGCCATGAGTATTTCTTTCTTCTTTGCACGTCGTCGCCTTCTTTTTGCTGACTTAGACAATGTCTGAAAGTCTTCATCTGTGTTACCGAGATACTTCTTTTCTACTGTGTCATCATCTGCATCATATAAAGCTTTTGTATAGTCTTCTTCATCTTGGGCTTCAATGAAGTTTGCGGACATAGTTTCTTTTGCGCTTGTTTTGAGCACAATGGGGATTTGCTTGGCTCCAATGCCAGGTCGAGTTTGTGGTATATTTTCTCCAGCCAAGAAGAGCCGCTCTTGGGTTTTAGTTAAACCGTAAGGGGCTGTTCGTGGTGGTAATGTACCTAAACGTTCAACATCTTTTGGAGTGAATCCAGCTTTGCTCAGGAGACTTGATGCTTCGCTTCCCCATGTTCCTTCTGGTTTGAATGTAGAGTTGCCCTTACTTGAGTTAGTAGCTGATGTTAGGCTGTGCAGCGGCAATACCAAGTCTTCTTTTAAAGTGACCAAATTAGCATCTGTAAAAGAGGTGGATGGCTTTGTATGCATAGGAGTGAATGGTGGCTGTCCTATCTTTCGGCCTCTCTGTGGTACGAAACTTAACATCGGAGCAGATCCAGCCATTTTTGTAGGATATTTATTAACCTTCTGTTTTCCTTTTATACTCTTCATTTGAACTGGCACCGCTTGCTGGTTTGATTTCTTCGGATAAAGGACATAAAAATCGAATTTCCCTGAAGGTTGGCCAAGTAAACCTACTTCTGGGTCACCGTTCTCATATCTTTGTTTGAGAGATTGTTGTGATGACTTCTTGTTTTTCCTTCGCCGATCTTCATCATCTTCGTATTCCAATTCCAGAGCCTCTTCAAGGCATTCGTCACATTCGCAATCACCAAACATCGTATGACGTTGGGTTGGAGGATTTGGAGAGACCCTGACTGATGGAGTCACTTCTTTTGCCTCTGTTTCTTGGAGAGAATTTGTAGCTTTGTTGGGTGACGTTTCCTTGATAACAGAGCCTTTACTGTGGTAGAATTTGGCGTCGGCGAGATAAGCTTCTGCTTCATTAAATGGTCTATCATCTGCCAGAACGCACTTCTCAATGCCCCCTTGGTGATATTTGAAACATTGATGTAATGTTGAAGGCATTATTTTATTCATATGTAGCCAAGGTCTTCCAAGTAAGAGTCGATAAGAGGTTTGACAGTCTATGACATGGAACAGAGTCATAGTGTCAAGTTCTCCGATTGACAACTTCAAGCGTATGATGCCGACAGCTGACTGTGCCCCTTGGTTGAAGCCTTGAATGACCAATTTGCTTCTGGAAAGTTGATCACTTTTTATGCCCAAGTCCTTCATGGTTTGACTAGGCATGATATTGACAGCCGATCCGCCATCTATCAATATGCGAGTTACTGGTTTTTCATTGATATAACCAAAAACATAAAGAGGTCGGTTGTGCAACCGTGCTCCCAGCTGCAAATCTTCGTCAGAGAAGGAGATAGTCATATCACATTGGACTGATTTTTCTTCATTAGTCTTCACTTGATAACTTTCTGGGTCGGTTAATGCCGCAGCCATAGCGTGGCGTGCATCTTCCGAAAGATGGAAAGCCTCTATAAGTGGCAAATGTAACATAGCTTCATCAGAAGTAGCTGCGAGGTTTCCTTCTATCGGCTCAACAGGAGGTATATTATCTGACATTTCTGGAGGCTGAAGAGTTAGTTCCTCATTTGATTCTTTCTCATGGACTTCTGCCGTATAGCAAGTTGACGAAGAGGATAAATCATTTTCGAAGAAATCTTCAGGAATGAAGTCTCTTAGTGTAAGAGGTCGCCGGACGGCTTGATGGAGTATTTCTTCATCATTGACTGTAAGAACTTTAGGCATACTTTTCTTTTGGCCTTTCTTCTTTAAAGACTTCTTGACGTAAGTCTTTTCTCTCTTTCCCTTAGACTTATCAGAGATTATGGGAGAGACTTTACGGAGAGGGGCTCGAGGGGTTCTTTTATTTCGAACCACCAAGGTCCATCCGTCCTTCTGTTCCGAATTCTCTTTTTCAAGGGAATAGTCATTCTCTTTTGGAGGCAAGGGGGCTTCTTTCGTTGGTAGACTTTCACAACTCTTGATCTGATTTTTGCGCATCTGGATTCTGAGTTCTGGTGCCCCCAAGCTTGCAACCTGAGTAACATGCATATGCCTCCTTACTGAAGAATGTTGCTTGTTGAGGAGGGCTGAAGTTTTTATCTTGAAAACTAGCCTCTTCCTTGCTGCTGGAATTTGAACTGGTGGGAGAGAACCGAAAACAATGGATGTCATGTTAGTTGCGACTATCTCATCTGAAGGCAACTCAATCTTTCCTTGACGTGCCAACGACATGATTTTCTCTTTGAACACGAAACATTTTTCGATAGGGTGACTCACGACCCTATGATATTTGCAATATAAAGGATCATCAACTTTATTTGCTTCTTCTGGTCTCTTGGATAAAGGTATTTCAATCATCTTCTCCTCCAAGAGTTGGTCAAACATGGCTGAAACTTCTGAGTCTGGAAAGGGATACTTCTTCGCTTGGAGCTCTTCTAAGGTCATCCGGGGTGGCCTTTGCTGTGAAGACTCAGGAGTAGGCTTGGTGTTGTCTGGTTTTTCTTTCATCTTCAAAGGTTTGGAAGAAGAAGCAATGTTTACAACATTTGTTTGTTTTGCTTTTGGAGCTGACATTTTTTCTTTACCGTCTGCCTTAGACTTCGAAAAGTCCCTTGGCTTGGAATCTCCGTGAGTGGCCAAGCTAAGCTCCATATCGTGAGCTCGTGTGGCCAACTCTTCAAAGGAGCTGGGTTTGATTCCCTGGAGAATGTAGAGTAATCCCCAATGCATTCCTTGAATGCACATCTCTATTGCTGAAGACTCGGAGAGTCGATCCCGTGAGTTGAGAGCAAGGTTTCTCCATCGATCGATATAGTCTATGACTTTCTCATCTTTGCGTTGCTTGACAGCAGTAAGTTCCACCATACTCACCACACGCCGAGTGCTGTAGAACCGAGTGAGAAACTCCCGTTCTAATTGTTCCCAGCTATCGATAGACCCCGGAGTGAGGTCTACATACCATTCGAATGCGGTCCCTTTGATAGACCGAACGAATTGTTTGACCATTTCATCATCATAAGTGCCAGCATTGTTACAAGTTTCTATGAAGTGGGCAATATGTTGCTTTGGATTGCCTTTTCCTTCGAATTGCTGGAACTTGGGTGGGTTGTATCCTGCCGGAAAGCGTAAGTCTTGGATACGTTGGGAGTAAGGCTTGGTGTACCCTACTGTGGACTTAGAAAATCCGTCTCCCCTTGCTTGGATCATACTTGCGACCATAGACTGTAATTGTTCAACAGTCATAGGTGAAGATGTAGGCATGATTGCACCTATCTCTGGAGAAGTGATCATCGGCGGCATCAAAGTCCGAGTAGTCGTGGGGAGGGCCTTGGTTGTTGCAGGAACCAAAGCCTCTTCCTTAGTATCCATTTTTTTGAGAAGACTGTTGATTTGACGATCCTTTTCTGCCATTGTCTGGACCATCTGAGCCATGAGTTGGCTCATTTGTCGTACTTCCTCCTCAAGTTTAGTCATTGTGGAGTTAGTAGAATTTGGGCGAACTTCCGGGCGTGCCTCGAGAGTCTCAACGTCGTCTTCCGAGACATAGTCATGATGAACAACAGCGTCCACATGACCATCTGGATTGAAGATTACTTCATCTCTCACCCCGAATTCCTTAGTGCATAGGATATCTCCCTCGGTTTCGACTTCAGGTAGAACTGAAGAAGTAGTCTTCTTGCGCCTAGTGTAGACACGTAGTGCAGGGGCCTCCTCGGATGCCGAAACATTAGCATTCGTGGTGACATTCTCCTGGTTGCCTTGTTGGAGTGTATTTGACTCAACAAAAGGCATAGTGACGGGAACAACCATAGCATCGCCGATACCGACCATGTTGAAAATTTGAATTAGAAGAATCCTTCGTAAGGAAGAAAACTTCGAGTATGAGAACCAACGAAATGGAGGGATGAAAGGAGACGGAGGTCCCACCGGGCGTGCCAAAATATTTGTATGAGCAAATATTTGATTTTTCACTCAAGTACAAATTTCAAAGGACTCGCTTCGAGGGAGCGGAGTACAATATGTATATCAGGAGATTGCGGGGAAATCCGTCTTTGATCCTTTGATACTCGATTTCGAAGTACAAAGATTACAACAAGTGAGAATGGAAAAGAGAATAGCGTTGCGGTGCTTGATCCTTCCGGGCTTTGCGCGTGATCGGCTAGGGGCTTTGCTTTACTCTTCTTCTCCTAGAATCTTCACTTGTTCTTCGCTTGTTCTTCGACTTGCTTTGGACTTGAATCTTCAATTTTCCATCTTCGATCTTCGGTCTTCGATTTTCTTTGGTTTGCTTCGATCTTCGATCCTTCTTCTCCGGGATTTCTTGGAGCTTTGAAGTATCTTCAATCGGGAGCTTTGTAGGATCTTGTTGCTATGGCCAAAGATCCCTTCTTCTCTTCTTGTCCCTCCTTTTATAAGGGTCGAAGTAGTTATTGTAGAGAATAACTACTTCGGGTGGTTGAAGCAACCTCCTGGTGGTTTTTATAACTTCCCTTGGATGGTTAGAGAAACTTCCAGGTGGTTTACATAACTTCCTTGATGGTTATGATCATATTCGAGTGGTTTTGTAACTTCCACTGGTAGCTTAATCCTTTTGAGCTTGAGTGAACCAGTCTGATTAAAACGACTTGTGGTTCGGGTCTTAAATCCGAATCGACTTACTGCGACTTAGATTTTGACCAAGTTAACTCTTGATCCGGTCCTTTCTGACTTGGTAGGTTCAATGAGTTTGTCAAAATCTAGCGTAAGCTTACTTGTAGGAGCTTAAGCTTGATTATTCTTCGGCCTTGTATATCGGCTTGTCGAAGGATGCTCATCTCTAAGTATCATTCTATTGACTTAGATATAGCCTTTGGACGATAGGGATATAGTACTTTCCTTACTCTCAGACTTGGTCAAATTTCAGAGCGTAAGGAAGCAAGAAAAATTTCCTTGGTCATCAAGGAAATAAAGTATAAGGAAGCAAAATTTCCCTGGTCATCAGGGAAATAAAGTCTTCCAGACTTAGCCAAATTTCTGAGTGTAGGCAAAAATTTTCCTGGTCATCAGGGAAATAAAGTGTAAGGAAACAAAAATTTCCCTGGTCATCAGGGAAATAAAGTGTAAGGAAACAAAAATCTCCCTGGTCATCAGGGAAATAAAGTCTTCCAGACTTAGCCAAATTTTGAGTGTAAAGCAAAATTTCCCTGGTCATCAGGGAAATAAAGTCTTCCAGACTTAGCCAAATTTCTGAGTGTAGACAAAAATTTCCCTAGTTATCAGGGAAATAAAGTGTAAGGAAACAAAAATTTCCCTGGTCATCAGGGAAATAAAGTCTTCCAGACTTAGCCAAATTTTGAGTGTAAAGCAAAATTTCCCTGGTCATCAGGGAAATAAAGTCTTCCAGACTTAGCCAAATTTCTGAGTGTAGACAAAAATTTCCCTAGTTATCAGGGAAATAAAGTGTAAGGAAACAAAAATTTCCCTGGTCATCAGGGAAATAAAGTCTTCCAGACTTAGCCAAATTTTTGAGTGGAAAACAAAATTTCCTTGGTCATCAGGGAAATAAAGTCTTCCAGACTTAGTCAAATTTCTGAGTGGAGAGAAAAATTTCCCTGGTCATCAGGGAAATAAAGTGTAAGGAAGTAAAAATTTCCCTGGTCATCAGGGAAATAAAGTCTTCCAGACTTAGCCAAATTTTTGAGTGTGAAGCAAAATTTCCCTGGTCATCAGGGAAATAAAGTCTTCCAGACTTAGTCAAATTTCTGAGTGGAGAGAAAAATTTCCCTGGTCATCAGGGAAATAAAGTGTAAGGAAGTAAAAATTTCCCTGGTCATCAGGGAAATAAAGTCTTCCAGACTTAGCCAAATTTTTGAGTGTGAAGCAAAATTTCCCTGGTCATCAGGGAAATAAAGTCTTCCAGACTTAGCCAAATTTCTGAGTGCAGAGAAAAATTTCCCTGGTCATCAGGGAAATGAAGTATAAGAAAGCAAAATTTCCCTGGTCATCAGGGAAATAAAGTCTTCCAGACTTAGCCAAATTTCAGAATGTAAGGAAGTAAAATTTCCCTGATCATCAGGGAAATAAAGTCTTCCAGACTTAGCCAAATTTCTGATTCTCTAGCTTTAGGCAATCTTTCAATGTCTACAGTATGATCCATTCTAATTCATTCGTACGAGCTATTCTAATTCATTCGTACAATCCATTCTAATTCATTCATACGACCCATTTTAATTTATTCGCACGAATGTATCCATTCTAAATCATTCGTACGATCCATTCTAATTCATTCGCACGAACTATTCTAATTCATTCATACGATCCATTCTAATTCATTAGCACGATCCATTCTAATTCATTCGCACGATCTATTCTAATTCATTCGTACGAATGTATCCATTCTAATTCATTCGTAAGATCCATTCTAATTCATTCGTACGATCCATTCTAATTCATTTGTTTGTGCTATTATAATTCATTCGTACGATCCATTCTAATTCATTCGCACGAATGTATCCATTCTAATTCATTCGCACGAATGTATCCATTCTAATTCATTCGTACGATCCATTCTAATTCATTCGTACGATCCATTCTAATTCATTCGCACGAACCATTCTAATTCATTCGTACGATCCTTTCTAATTCATTCAAACGATCCATTCTAATTTATTCGCACGATCCATTCTAATTATGGCCCTCAACTCTGCCTCGGTGCTTGAGAGAAAAACAACATTCTACATCTTGTTGCGCCATGGGATAAATCTCCAATAAACTGGCAGTAGCCAATGGTCGAGCAGCGAGTAGTCGGATCTCCAGCCCAATCAACATTAGAGTAGGCATGTAGCACCAGAAACAAAATCGATGACAGAAAAAGTGATTGAGTGATAGTGCCTCAAAAGTACCGAAGAACTTGCAGGAGGGCACCGTAGTGAGTAGAGCAAGGGGCCTTGACAAACTAGATGACGATGTTGACTGTATGGGCAATATCGAGCACAGTGATGCAGAAGTAGACCAGCTAACTGACAATCTCTCTGTACCAAGTAGGATCCAAAAGAAGTTCACCGTCTATAGGTCGGAGTTTCACATGAAGCTCGAGTGAAATGTCAACAATACGAGCATCGGAAAGAGCAGCTCGACTGAGGATGTCAGCGGTATACTTCTGCTGTAAAAGCGGAATCCCCTACTTGCCCTGAGCAATCTCAAGGCCAAGAAAATAGTACAGAGGGCCAAAATCTTTCATCTGAAATGGACTCCGGAGATGGTGCTAAAGCGAGGCTATGGCACCCGAGTCTTCGCCTATAAGGATCATATCATCCATATAGAGGAGAAGCTCGGCCCTACGGTGAGGATTGCACAAACAAAAAGTGATCCTAAGAGCTCTGGACGAAATCAGTCTCTGTAACTACACAACAAAAGCGCTCAAACTAGGCTTGAGGGGTGTTTGAACCAGTGTTACCAAAATCGCTGACTTTTTGAAAAAGTCGCTTTTTAATCGCGACTTATTCCCCAAACGTTTGCTACTGGAATAAGTCGCGATTTTTTCAAAAAGTTGGGATTTTTTGCAAAAATAGTAAATTACTCGTATTAATCGCGAATTACGCTTTTTTTCCCGATTTTTCGATTTTTTTCTCTTTTTTTTGTTTTTTTCCCTTACCGACTTTTTCCTGACTTCCAACTTGGTAACATTGGTTTGAACCCACAGATAGCCCGGCAGAGGCAGCAAACATGCTAAGAAGTACTGAAACCCGAAAGAGGATGTAAGTAGACAACCTCGGAGAGATCATCATAAAGAAAGGCATTCTTCATGTCCATCTAAAGGAGGAGTCAGCGCCGAGCAACAGTGACTGCTAGGAGAGTCTGAACCGTGGTCATCTATGCCACGGGAGCAAAAGTCTCGTCGTAGTCAATCCCGTACTCCTGAGTGAAACCCCTAACAACGAGGCAGGTCTTATACCACTTAATGGAACTATCAGGTCGATGCTTGACCTTGAAGACTCACTTGCAGCTAATAGGCTCAACGCGTGCCTATAGGGGAACAACACCCCATGTCTACGTTTGCTCAAAGGCCTTAAACTCCTCGGCCATGGCCCACCGCCACTAGGGGGACTAAAGGGCCTCGCGGCAGGATCAGGGTTTCCAGTCAGTGAATGGCAATGAGGTAGGCATGGAAGTAGGGGGAGTAAGCAGTGACTGTAGTAAAACCAAAACAGTCGGGAGAGTAACCAAAATGGTCAAGTGGGCGACGCTCGCGGGGGGGTTGCGAGAAGAATGGGGATTCACATCTGCCAGAGGCGATTCGATCGGAGCTGGCAAAGTACCAGGAAGTCACCCTCAAGAAGAGGCAAGCTAGACAGCTGGACAATAGTGGGACGACGACAGTACACTTGAGGAAAGGGAGAAATAGGTGGCACAAGACAAGTGTGTCAGACTCAGAGGAGGAAAGAGGAGAGGGGACAGGAGGAGAAATAGTAGTCGCAAGAGGTAGAAACTCAAGGAAATGAGCAATAGGAGCGATTGTGGTAGATGGAGGTAGTGGTGGTAGAGCGGAAGGTAGAGGTGCAAGACATGGAGCAGGAGAAGTCTCAAGAAACATAAGGTCCTAAGACTCAGAAGAGTAGTAAGGAACATCCTCGACGAAAGAAACATGACGAACGATGCAAAGACAACGAGCCAAGGGGCATAGCAACGATACCTCTTGTGCTCAGAACTGATTCCCAAGAGAACACACCTTGCTGACCTGGCGAACAGCTTGATACGCTCATGAGAGGAAGAACGAGGAACAATCTCGGACGGCAGTCAATCTTGACAACCGGCAATCGGTCACGCTGGAGAAGAGAGGGGGCAGACAGATGTAGTTGAATCGTGCCTCCAAGAGGCGGCAACAAATCAAGAAACTCTAAACTCGTTTTGATACCATATCACCAGTAACCATAGGGGAGAGAGAGAGAGAAGGCTAGGGTTTGGGGGGAGAAGGAATCATTCTCATAAAGGCCAATGGCCAACTTATATAGTGTCCTCATATACAAAGTATATATTGTATATGTGCACTAATATATACATAAGAATGTAAGAGTACCAGTAAACATATATTTGCCTACCTTGGATAAAACTTTAGCGCAAACTTGAGGTCCTTGCTTTACCAAGAACTCCTCTAGCCTTTTTTACACATGCAACTAATCACTTATACTAGAGACTTTGGCTAACCCTGCCATATCCCACCAAATAGGGTTTTGGCACGTTACATGGGGGCCACCTAACCAAACCTTGCACCTTTCTCTACATTATTGTCACAGATTGGAATTTGGGAATGATTAAGCTAGAAATCATTCATTTCTATCCCATGCTAATATGTGGGGTATCTACTATTGATGAGCTATGGTCATTGTCGCAGCCCTTGTAAATAATGATTATGATTTTTATATCTCACTATGGTAATGGTATTACATGTGGAGATTAAAAAAAAATGTGCTTAACAGATAATCATAAGTTTTTTGTATTACAACACATTCCTTAAGGTGTGACTTCATTCTAGGATCTACAATATATTTCCATCTTCAAAATTCAGTACATGTGAGCATAAGTTAATTGAACGAGACAGTCATATAAGTGCATCGATAAATTATTGATTGTACCTCATTCAATAGATGAGAAACAGACCAATTCAAATATCCAACATCAGAGCACCTTGCATCAATTTCTGGTCTTTTGGAACAATTTGAAGCATTGGACAGATTAGATAATGTGTTCCTTTCTCTTGCTAACAGGCCTTTTTTCTTTCCACGAGTGTCCAAAGCATCAGTAGCTTCCCAAGATATTGGTCCAGCATCTTGCCCACTGCAGAGAGAAGAGGCCACACAAATATAGATATGAAAACAAGTCAGTCCTGTCACAATATGTCATGATAAATTGTTCTTCTTGAGAAGCCATGGCAGGGTTAAAAGACTAAAAGTAACAGCACAAAAGACAATGCCACCTAGCAATCTTTCTGGAGCTCATTGGAACAGATGAAGGTAAGTATGGAACCATCAGTCAGGCATTTAGCTAATGAGCACATACTTTAAACCGGTGTGTAATACAAAAAATGTGATAGTCGAAGTAATCAAGTCCAGTAACATGTATGATGGTTTTCATCATGCCATTCACTAACAATTTCGTACTTCCCACAAGTTAGATCCAGGCTCCAGCAAACAAATGTTGCTTAAGGGCCATACGAAAGACCTGGAGACATGTAGGAAGCATTACTTGGTTCGGAATATAAACTGACATGGTTTTTAACTGTATTTAGCACTGTTTTAAAACTCGTTGAGTTGACTCGAAACTCGGCCAAGTCGACTCGACTCGATTGAATTTCGAGTCGACACGGTGAGAAACTCGGTCTAGCAACAACTCACTGAGTAACTCGGCCAACTCGACCAAGTCCAATCAAGTTTCTGAATCACATGAGTCGAGTTGAGTTGCTACTCCCCACTTTTTCATATAACATTTTAGTTTTTTGAAGGGCAAAGCTATACTTTCACCCTTAAATCCCTACGTAACTAAATATGGGATTAGAGCTTCGATTCAATCTCCCATCCGCTCCAAAGACATGACGGTTCACCTCTGTTGACTACCCCGACTGGCGAAGAAGAGAAGCAAGAAGAGGAAAATGAGAAGAATAAGAAGAGGGTGTCCCTCTCTCTCGAATAGTCGAATATAATTATTTTTGCAAATTTTTTATAATTTTATTATTTATAGATCATATTCATCGGTGTGTGTATATATAAAATGTCATTTTAGGAACATTTTTACCATTTTTAATTTATTTATTTTAAACATTACAGATAATATTAAACTTATATTATTTTTTTCAAGTTTCAGGTGTAACTACTTGGACGAGTTTTGGCCCAGTTTCGAGTCGACTGTACTCAGTGACTCGGTGAGGTCGAGAGTCAAGTTGAGTTTTCAGATTTTGAAACACTGGTATTTAGTACCCCTCCTAGTCATAATCCTACAACGGAATTTCTCTTATTTTGTTATAACAGGCCCCAACTGAAATCATTTAACTACCATGAGGCAGGAGTATTAACATCCTAAAGTAAGTTGCATTTAGATTTGTTGCAAGCCAGCAACTCATGATTGAAGTTAGAAGATTGATACGTCCATGCCATTATTGCAACACATAATTTGAACAGGTTGTATCCACATAATCTTCTGGTGGAAGCAACTAAACAGATTTACTCTAAATCATTGTTCAAAACTCGAAACTCGGATTTGACTTAAAAGTTAGCCAGGTCAAGTAAACTCCGTCCTACTCGGATGAATTTTATCCAAACTCGTACCGACTCGATATCTGACCAAGTCGAGTCGACTTGGCAGAGTTTTAAAACACGGGTCTAAATGGAGACTCAACTTACTACCAAATATATGTTGCTAATAAGTTGTGATGGATAATTTCTAATTCAGTTCATGAAGATCACTTATCTTCTAAAAGAAAACAATCAATCATCAAACATACTGCTACAGCAGACATGTTATCACAAGTTTAATCCTAAAAAGATCCTAGTCATCTGCATTATAAAATAGGAGGAAGAATTATCACCCTGAGCTACTTCCTTGAAGATTATTGAGAAAAACAAGACATTGCTTACAGTACAAAAGAAAAAGAAAAATACCCCCGTAAATGTCCAATAAAGAAGGATAGAAACATCAATTATGGTTTCCCTATAACATCAAGCAAGGAACCAAAGGTAAATTACCTTTGCAAGGTATAAGGATCCTCGGGGAGGTGCTTCCCTTCCTTCAAGCAGTCCTCGAACCAGCGATGGCTGATTATAATCGTCCCGAAATCCAGAGCCATTTCATACTTCTTCCCCTCGAACCGCCGGCAAACCTTTGTGGGCATCAGAGCGAACAATTAGGATGCATTCAACAGCCATTCAAACGTAAATGTCCCCATCTTCTAAAACATCTGGTCATCGATCAAAAATCGAAACACACCAGATGGGTCGTCGATCTCCCCATGGCCCCGACGTAATTCGCACCCGTTTGCGCGATAAGCTTGATGAGTTTGAACCTCTCGGTGCCATGATAGCCGCTAACAGTAGCAACGACGGATTCCATGCCTCGAGTCGGACGAATCCCACGACCTAGAATGGTAAGAATCAGACGAATACCACAAAGAAACCTCATCATAAAGATCTAGAATACAAAATTTCAAAAGGGGGCTTTTTTACAAGAAATTAACAGAATTAGCACAACCCAGTTCTTTCTTTGTGGAATCCCACTAGGCAAACTAAAATGTATGAAAGAAAAATGAAATAAACGGCAGAAACCCAAACGAATTTTTAAAAAAAAAAAAAGAGGGAAATGGCGTCGATATTGATTGAATGGGGGCAAAATTAAAATTAGACATCGGAAGAGATCGAACTCCTGAGCTATCAGTGAAATCGAGAGAGGGAAAGGGTGGACCGACAGAGGCCTTCGGATCGGTCGTCGGAATCGTCTTCGAGCAAGCGAGCCTCCATGGAGCTGCTTTGAGCCCGCTAGGGTTTGGGTTTGCCGGGAAATGGGAACTTTTTGAATTGGAGAGAGAGAGAGACGTCGATCTGGGTTTGTGACTGGGGGTGTCAAACGGGCCGGGTCGGGACTAGAGATGTCAAGCCCGGGTGGGCCCGTCGGGTTCGTCGAGCCGGGCCGGACCTCGGGCCAAGGGTCTGAGCCCGGGCTCGGCCCGGGTATACATATTTTGGAATTTCGGGCGGGGCCGGCCGGGCTGGGTTTGGGCTAAAAATATGGCTTTTAATAAAAAAAAAAACTTGTACATAATAGTAGGGTTTGAAACTAGGGGCGGACCTACATTGGGCCTAGGGGGGGGGGGGGGGGGGGGGGGGGTCTCACTTTGAAAAAAGTAAAGGTAAGTTACTCTTACCCCCTTGAAATTTAGCTTAAAAACATGTAACCCCTATAATTAATTTTGTTCCAAATCACTCCCTAAAGCCTGAAATGTTAGCACAATACCCCCTTTTGTCAACTACTTGATTTCCTCACTTGGTAATTTTTATTTGATCAAAACTGAATTGAATGTGGGGGGGGGTTTCAAAATGTTATTTTTTGACTATAGGGGGGTTTAAATGTTTTTGAGCTAAACTTCAGCAGGGGAGGGGAGCCAAGTGTAATTTATAAAAAAAAAAAAACAATTCTAGCCGGTTTGTCAACTTTTGGTTGCCAACTTCACATGAGGTGGCCCCCACCAGTCACCACTGCCCCACCGGCCACCAACCCCCGCCAATCAATGTCCACCACCATACCGCCGACCACCACCCCACCGCCACATGGGCCATCCGTCGCCGCCGCCCACCACCCATATGTGCGACCCACGACCGGCCTCGCCGGCCGCCAACCACCACCCGTTGCTAGCCACCAATGCCCACTACTGTCCGGCCGACATCCACCACCGTCTACCACTTCCCGCACATGTCGCATCCCCGCAAAGTTCATCACATGGCCCTTAGTGAATGAGAATCGAGTGGGAATCGGGGCCTATTAACAGGTTTTTGAGGGTACATATGAAATACCCCCTCCACCCGAAAAAAAAAAAAGAGGATCTAGTCTATTATTTACAACCCATGCATCCTGATCGAGTCGGTTAGTTACAGCTCCAAATTTTCGAAGGACTCCGAGGATCAAAATTCTCCTCCACTCGAGGTAAAATCCTAATATGTCTTTTGTTGCGCGATTGAAGGAATGGTAGGGAAGTTGTCACACTGTTTGCCGAAGCCTTCGACTGTGAGGCAATGATTATAGTTACTTTTTAATAATTATGCCTCCCCTGAGAAAAAATCATGGGTCCGCCCCTGTTTGAAACCTCAACCTCGGAGAAGCCATGACCACTGTTTCAACTTTTTTTCCATGTTTAATATACTAGTTTGTATATATATAATAAGTACACAGTGATTATATTTGGGCTTTCGGGTTTCCTTTTGGGTCGGGCTTCGGGCTAAAGGTGGCGGCCCGTGCCCAGCCCATGGTATGTTCGGGCTGGGTCGGGCTCCAGCCGTTCACTTTCGGACCGGGCGCGAGCCGATGGACATTTTTTACACCCCTACTAGAGCTTGTGCCAGGCACATGAAAGATGTGGGACAATAATAACATTGATTGAGTTTTTAATCAGAAAAAAAAAAAGCATTTTTTTTCAAGCAAATCCTCAATTTTGAATATTGAGTTTTTTAAACCTAAGAGCATGTACAGCGGCCTCCTCAAAAGCACGGTTGAGAAGAATTTAGTGCCATGTCATCTTTGAGGAGGGGAGGTAGATGGGTGTCTCCAGCGATCTCCTTAAAATTACAGTGGTCTCCACATCATCCATGGACTCCAAGGGCTAGTTAGAACCGATCAATTTTTTATTATATCATAACAATGACCGTCAATACCATTTGGACCGCACGATCATCATTGTACAACTGCGATTTAGAAGGATGAAATGACACTCGTGTGGACTTTTTGACATTGAGGAGGATTTTTCCTCACCAAAGTTGAGGAAGAGGTTGAGGCGTTCGAGTGGGGGCCACTGTATGACCCCACTATTGAGGAGTCTGCTAGAAGCAATTTTTCTCGGATTCTTCTCAATGGTGATGGGACCAGTTCTTTTGAGGAGGCTCTAAGGACTTGTTTGTATTTGGTCAACAGGCTAACTACTAAAGTAAATCAAGTAAAAGTTTTACTTTGCTGTTGTTTAGATCCAAAAAGTTGTAGTAAAGTAAATGGTAGGAGGTTTACTTAGCCAAGTAAAACTTTTGATTTACTAGTAGAAGGCTTCGTTGACCACGCCACTTTAGCCAACAGCATGATCAAGTGAGCATCCCGTGATGGATTAGATGATGTAGGGAGTGACATATGGCGATCCCAGTTTCAACAACCATGATTTATGGGCCATGGGATGAACCAAGGGGAGGCCTCTACCACCGGTCGTTGCCACCCCATTGCCTCGTCGGACACCGTGTGTGCACCACCCCTGCCGGCCGACCGCCCCACCGTCCACCAACCGCTGCTGGTCTCTTCCCTAGTCGACCACCGACCGCCTGTCACTGCCCTGTCTACCACCAATCGCCATCACCTAGCACCGGGGCGGGCGACGGCACGTGGTAGACAACGGAGCGGCACGAGTGGGGCACGATGGCCAGCGGGGCAGCGACGGGTTGTCAGTGGCCGACGGGGGGTGGTGGACGACGGTAGCGAGCGGCCAATAGATTTAATTTCTGTTTTACTTTACTGGTCAATCTAAACAGTCGTCCAGAAGTAATGGTTTACTTTACTGGTCAATACAAAATGCAAGAAGGAAATCATATTTACTAGTCGATCTGTGAGATTTACTACCCCACATCCGATTTACTAACCTTTACTTTGCGAGTCCGAAAAACAACAAGCCCTAAGTAATCGGAGCATGGAGTAAGACTAAGAGCACGAGAGCATCAAATGTTATAAATCGTCATGGATTTCTTTAGATCCGAAACAAACAACGTAAAGATAGATCAACATCGACAAGTGAAAAAGCGAAAGAATATTATACCTCCAACTATGACGCATCGGGGATGACGATTTCTAGAGGTTTTTTTGAACCTAAAAACGAAGACCTGCACAACTCATTGCAACGCACTAATGCGAGAGGAAGGAGAGGAGGGTCGATCCACGAGGAAAAGGAGGCATTTTCAATTTTGAACTTGGCTAAAGGATTGCCTTATGGATGATAGAGGAATCTATTTATAACTAAACCGAGACACCACCACAAAACCCTAATACCTAAAGTCTAATCCATCCATCCATCCATAGAATTAGACAAAGGGTCAGGATTCGTCACTTAACCATAAAGTATATGGATATTACTCAATCATTAAAGCGCAACCGAACGGGATCTTATTGGGTCATCCTTGTGTCGTGCCCGTGCGCAGTCAATGCACGACTAAACTCAATTTTGTCCCAATTGGCACAATAACCCTAATGAGAAATAAGAAATAAGAAATCAAAACTTTAGTATGCGCATATATATTTTAAAAAGCAAAATAGTACCCTTGTATCCATATGCAGTATCCTTAAGCAAAACTTTAGTTGAGTCCTACAGACACACTTCCTTCTATATATTACAATATAGTCGATCATTCCTGACTAAGCACTTTATGTGACGAACAACTTTATAAGTAAATGCATGCTTCACTCTTTGTTAGGAATTGGTATATGGGGCACACCAATCCCACTAGAAGAAATATCCAACAGTGTGGATAGGTGTGTACTCTGCTCACATTCATGAACATACACTTATTCTTGAAGCTGTAGTTTCATATGATCTCTGGAAATGGCATGCCTTCGTCGGGTTACCAGGATTTCATTAACGTTCACGATCGGTCTCCTGTATTTGTCAAACTTGCTGAAGGACGGGTTGCTCCATGTAGTTACTCAATCAACAATCATAACTACATAATGGGGTATTATCTTGCTGATAGAATAAATCCCTCGTGGTCAACACTACTGAATAAAATTCCATCAAATCAAAACTAAGCAAAAACATTTTGCTACGGCTCAGGAGTCAACAATGACAGATGTGGAGTGAGAATTTAAAGTACTCTAAGCACGTTTCGTTATTGTTCGAGAACAGACATATTTTTTGGAAGCGTGAGGCGCTCAAGGATATTATGATAACATGCATCATAATGCACAATATGATCGTTGAAGATGAGTGAGATCTTAATGGACCAAACTTTAGCTATGATACAGTCAATAAAAGTCCAAGCGCAGTAGTGTCGCACGAACATATAGCTGAACTTATGGAATTCATAATGCTCATCATCATATTAGGAACAAAGACACTCATTCTCAACTCCAGAAAGATCCTATCGAGCATCAATGGTAGATACACGGGGGATCATAGGAACTTGTAATTTTTTTGTTTTATTATCCTTGTAATCTTTATGTTAAACATTTTTAATTTCTATAAAATAAGCAAGCACATTTCTTAAAAATTTAACATACAGATACAACTATTACAAGTAACATTATTTAGGACCCTGGTAATCATCTTGCTAGTATCTCCATCTGATGGTGGCGATAGTACTCGCTTGTAAAGGAGGCATCGTAGTCGTATTGATAGTCATATCCTCTCATCCTCATTTTGTTGCTTTAATCGAAGTTTCTCTTGTGTGTGTGCAAGCCTCTCCTGCTCTTGTTCGTTCGTCTTCTCAAACATTTCCAACTTCTTGTTCATTTCCTTCTTCTCCTCTCTGATTTTCTTGAATAGCAGTGTAATAGCAACGTTGCTACCTTCTTCATCTGCATGTCATTTTCCCTTGCACTTGAGTCACTCTTTTTCAGTCTTCCGACCTCGTGGTCTCTCTATGCCTACACCCCCATCATTTTCTCCTAGGTTGATCATCTTTGGAGAAGTGGAAGAAGAGGCCGCAATAGAAGCCATGTTGTTGCCCTTGGAAGTCAATTTCTTCATTTGACGGTCCTCCATCCACTTTGAATGAAATCGTAGCTCGTTCCAATAATGCTCGAATTGGAAGAAAAAATTGTACACTAACTTGTACAACATCTTCGTGTAACCAATATGAACATTTGTATAAAGTTAAGAACATCGCACCAAAATTATCGACTAAAATTAAAAGTAAAAACATGTCAAAAAAAGATTACCTTGTCTTACTCATTGACGCCACTTTGGTGTCGCGCGTGCTTCAATCTGGGTATAACACCCACAAACTTGTTGGCGGTGAGTTGAATCGTCGACCACCGATGCATCAGCGAAATTTGAGTGCGGTCCGAGTCAAAATTCTTGTACTCGTGGAAGAACTCCAACACTCGATGCTAGTATTGAACACGTTGCTTCTTCTATGCTGCCGCTTACTGTTGCATTGGGAGTTTCTGACCTTGAGAAAGTGGCGACAAATTTGATGTGTTATGAATCTTTGATCGAAGGATCAAAAAAAAAAAACAAATCGGTTGTTAGCTTGAACCGAATCCAGGCTAATGTCGAGCCACGTTGATATGATGAGCTTGTCTTTCTTCTTCTTCTTCTTCTTCTTTTCTTTTTCTTTTTTTTTTTTTTTTTTTTTGTATTCATCAAAGGGGAGATCACAACCTGATCTCCAAGAGACGCCACATGTCGGCGCAAACACTGTAAACTCACCATCCGGCGGATACCACCGCCACCACTGGCAAGAACAAGACCACCTCCAGGCGGGGGAAGTCGCCAACACCAATGCACACCAACACACAACCGACTAAATACACAACTCCGCTCACCAACAGAGACATCGCAGCTCCCAAAACAAAGGGAGAACTAGAGCAGGAAAACAAAACAAAACAAACCACAAAAATATAACCAAAACACCAGGCGATCCACCGCCATCAACTCCGGCAGCCCGGCCAAGATAAGGGAGTCGCAGTAGCCCCACCCTTCCGCCGGCGAACGCCACCGCCACTATAGCAACAGGACCCACGCGCCGTCGAGATCTGAAAATCCTCCAACTCTAACAAGGGCCGGGACAAGATCTAACCCTCTGGCATAGATCCGTGCTCCCGACGCCGAATGGAGGCCGCCGCCCGAGAGAGGGTAGCCACGCAAAACCATTGAGACGAGATTGTCTTTCTCAACGCTGAAGTTGGTGGCTCATGGTTTCTTGGTGACTGATGTGAGTTAACCGGCGATGGGGGACGAACATTACGCTGTCATAGCCTCTGAATCGATCGAACAGTGCTCCCCAACAGTTGAATATTGATAAATCAAATGTGATGGAGCATTGGTGTAGTGCGCAAATCCACGAGGTTCCATCTGTGGAGAGAGAAAAAAAAATGGAAAAAAAAAATAGGTGTAGATAGCTGTGCTTCACGTTAACAATGTATAAACTTTTATATCGGATTTTTTTTTTAACCTTTATGATTTTTTAGAATTTACGGGTGACTCGCAAAATCGACGACTCGGGCAAAATCGACGAATCGTATGCAGATAGAAACTCGAGCGAAGTCGTCTGATGTCTGGGCAAGTCGCCCGGGCAAATCAGGGCTGGGGACACGGGCAGGTCACGAGTGTCAGATTTGTATCGGTTTTGGATTCCTACGAGCACATGTATGCTCCCCTATAAAAGGGGAAGCACTGGGGCTCCAAGGTCAACATAGAAATCATCTACAACGGCTACGGGAGGTGTTTGAGATCATCTACAGCAAAAAGCAGCGAGTCGTAGGAAAAAAAAATTAAAGGATCCATGAGGGCATCGGCACAGCGCTCCCCTGGGCTCTTGGATGCTCGTAAGAGAATGACAGAGATTGAGAGCAAGTTGAAGGATGAGAAGAGAACAAAAAACCAAGTCTAGAGTTTGCCGCAAGGAGAGAAGATAGAGGAAGGAAGAGAGAGAGAGAAGAAGAAGAGAGGATGAAGAAAGATGGAAGAAGCAAGAAGTAAGAGAGTAAAAGTTCATCTCCAGGTTCTCCTTCAAGTTCATCCAAGTCTTCATCCGGGTTCTTCGGAGCGTCTACCTCAGCTTCTACTTCGACAAGCGCTTTCACCTCCTGGTTATTCTCCGGTATATCTGTGTATCTCTCAAGCAGATTGTTCATCCAACAAACAGATGTTCTCTCCTTCGTCAAGTTGCTAGATTCCCAACGACCTCAACAAGGGAAAAGCAGACTCTCAGCAACCTCCGACGAGTGCTTTACAGCCATTCCATTTTCCACCAGGATCGGGCTATCCTGCCTTGAACCAGATCACAGTCCTACGTTCCACCCAGCCGCGAGTGGTGAATCACACCAACCCAAACTAGCAGGCACAGCGACGGCTGTGATCATGCATCATGTCAGGTATTGGGTGGAAAACTGGATGGCTTCATAGCATTTGCTCATGTTCACAAAAGCAGAGCTCTGTTACTTCTCCAGGCAATAACAAATCGGTGGTGAGGGCTAAATCCTTTGTTCTCAACACTATCAGGGAAAATACTCAAAAACCACCTTCAGCGTAAAGAGTGCAACCAGCTAGGGTTTCAAAAAATTTCGCTTCGGATGATTGACCCACTCGTTTACTCGATCAACCCACCCAATTTTTTCTAGTAAAGTTCTTGATCTGAGCCGCGAGACCACACCCACCAAACCAAACTGGACCAAACCTAGAAATCCGGGTCAAGATCGCTGGTCTGAAATCAGCCCCAGACTGAAGCTAGCATGACATATACCAAACCCTAGTAAGATAGGGTCCAACATTCATCAGCATGACTTGATTACACATGCAACATTCTTTCTGCTGCCAAGGATGCAACATGTAAAAAATCTCCCCCAAAGGAATGAAAATACACATGATTAGCCGAATAGGAACAAGGGAATACAGACACCTCATGAGCCTCAAACTTCATATCAAGAGAAGACAATGACCAGAAGAGGGGGAGGGGGGGAGAGAAGAATTTATATTAACTCGAGGACTATCGATGAACAGCAAAAACGTACACAACAAAACTCAACATTTCGCCAGATCGATTCACCTGCTGACGATCTTCTCTACCGCACTCCTTTGCGCATGTGTTAGACTCTGCAATATAGCGAGCAAAACAGAGTTACATCCCATATCCGAGAAGTACCGGAGCATAGTAATGTTCATCTTTCCAAATAGGGGCATTTGCATACAACCCCTGGCTAATATTTATATTACATATGTTTTATTAATAACCCTTAACATATTCTGACATTTAGTAAAAACCACCACCCAGGCGCCCACCCGGGGGGGGGGTTATGTAATACCATATGAGTGGCTTTACGTAACCATGTGGGGGGGTTTACTAATTGTCAGAATATGTTAGGGGGGTTGTTAATGAAACTTATAACGCGGGGGTGTTTTATGTAATATCAATATTTGTCAGAGGGGTGTATGCAAAAATCCTTTCCAAATAAAGGCAAACAACAATCATCCACTAATCTACCTGGCAAAGGTAATCAAAATGTAATCTGTTGCTATTAGCTAAGTCGACGAAGAACTTCCTCAGAAAATCCGCCAGTTTGATCTGACAAATACAATGTGGTGATATTATAAAGGAACACATCCCATATGATGTACATGATTGAATGTAAGACGATCGAGTGCAAACCTCATTAAGTGGATCAAATTTCATAAGATCATCTTCATAATTATCATCCTCACTCTTGGAAGTTTCAAAAAGAAAAAAAAAAAGATGGTGCATAATCAGTAATCCATTCTTCGCAACCTGGAAATCCTTGAACAACAAAGAAAGAAAAGGGTATTTGTGAATGACGGGCTAATTATAATCGCTAAATATAATCCCACCTCATTAAAAACTTTTGCCATCGCATCAAGATGCTCGACCGAAGGGCTAATATTTGAGGGAACGCTTGACGAATATAGGAGATCTTGCGGAAAGCCACCATCACTCTGTGAGGCTTCTTCCCAGTCGCTATCCTGTCATGATGCAAGCAGCAGTTACACTCTTGATTTAAGCAGCTCCATTACGAGGCAAAACTTCCTACAGTACCTCATCGTCATCATCTAAAACTTGTTCTTGAATCTCGACTAATGTGTCCGATAATATTCCAAATATCTGCAGCATCCATAGCATAAAACATTGGCTTTAATCCCAAAGAATAACAACATAGTTACTAACCGGATAGAGAAATCAGTAAGCCAATGAACCAATTAATGAATGCAATGAACTTCATTCGTTTGATTGGACTGGATTGAATTCAGAAACCAAAAGATTAATCAATATTGCAGTTTGAAATTTTGAGATAAAGTGTGCACTACTGGATGAAAAATATGTGAGGCCCGTTTCATTACTTAGTTTTTCCAAGACAATAAATGAAACCAGGCTTTAGCCTCTTTCAAAATTATTAGGTCTTAGATGCAATAAACTTGGTTCAAAAAAAGAAAGCAAACAGCCACAGTCAGAAAAGACTAAGTTTTAGCAAAATTCCCTTGCTAAATAAAGGGACTAAAACAGCCAAAAGATATAGCGGAAAAGACATCAGAGATTTTACTCTTGAACAATAGTTGGCAGCTACCCCGTGTACTGGTAGAGCCAGCACACGGAGAGGTGGCGTGCAGGGGTTGGTGAAGGGGAGTGGAGGCCACAATATAAAAAAATATATATCTTGACTGCATGTGGTACTGAATTACACCCACTCCCCTTCACGAACCCCTGCACGCCACCTCCCCGTGTGCTGGCCCTATCGGCACACAGGGTAGCCACCAAGTATTGTTATTTACTATTGCAGAGAGTACATACAGACCTCTGTTGATGTTTCAGCATCAATTCAGTCATACCTTTGCAGGGAGTGGAATCACCGTCCACTGGTCTGGTGCTAATTTAGCCTTCGAACGAGTAGTTATACCTGCATTGTTCTGGATGCATCCACTAGATAAGCATTTGAAGGAGCCAAAAAATCATGCCAGATGCATTGAAGCATCATCCACATACCTTGATGAGATGGCCTTGTACATTAAGCTTTGCCAACTCCGCGTGATGAGATGACAGTAATAAAGCCAATGCCGTTGTTGTAACTTTGATCTGGTAGGCTCCCTGAATTTCTCCTACAAATTAAATATAGTATAATACTCCTTTTGGATTAGAAGATAATAAAATGAGTAATCCTAACTAGACAAACCTTGTAAGGGTGGATAATTCACTAAACAGAATAACCGAGAGACAATACACTAAGAATTCATATGAGAAACTGGTAATTCAATATGAACTCAGAAAACAAAACATTGCATAACATTATGTTCAATGCGCGACTGAAAATGACTGTCCAATATACAACTTGGGTAATTGAGACTTCAAATATATCGACGAATCTCGTCAATTTATAACAAAAGTTGCAGACAGTAAAACAAATTGATGGGGGACGATGCCCACAATCCGACTGCTCGTGGTTCAAGGGTAGACTTCAAAAATTAATTTATTAAGGTTAATTTAAAATTAGGATTTGGATAAGTTTGGAAGTTCTTATCTAGCAAATATGGTTAGACTCAAATTAGGAAGTTCGGTTAGGAAATTTTATCTCTTTGGGCTTATTTAATGAGGCCACGGCCTTCTCATGCGAACGATGAAGAAGATGAATGAAAATTAGTCGTTTCCTGCGATGGGATTACCCTCTCCTTCTCCCCTCTGCGCTGCATGAGAGACGCCCCTCCCCTCTTATGTGCCCGACCTCAATCCAGCCACCCATCGGATACACCGGACCATTCTGGCTATGGTCCAGCCCCCGTCGGCCCAATCGGTCATGCCTGACACTGGCCTGGTCATCTTCCATCGTCAGCCAACTGCCAACCTCATCGACCCCGCATCGTCATCACCGGCATCCTCCCTGTTCTCTGTGCGAGTAAGGAACCAACCAGTCCTTCTGTTTCCCTATTCCGAGGACGACATAGACCGAGAAAGAGAAGGGGATTTACTCTCGTCTCCCAACTTTCTTCTTGGGCACCCAACATCACAACCCCAGCCCTAGCACCCTCTGCGTTGGCTTAAAGCAGCACCCTTTGGGCACCCTGAAATCTGTGTGGGCGAACCTGAGCATCCAAATACACGTGATTTTGCTCCAACTCATAATAGGTAAATCCTATTCTTTGATAATTATTTTCAGCCTACCTTATATCACTGAGCAGTAGTAACTTTATTTATCTTGATTAAAACTGAGAGTTGCCAGTTTGACTTGAACCTAAAATAAATAATAAAGTCTGAGACTTTGCATAGTAAACAAATTGAGCTTGACTAATTTTGAAATCCATTAAGTGCAAATCAAGCTTCAAGTTAGGCCCTAAGTTTCCCTGTCCAACTCGGGAGTTCTTACTTCCGGTCAATCCCCGGTCTTACCCTTTTGAAAGACTAGCACGCGGGACATAATTCAGGTCCCTTCTTTGATTGACGTAATCATCCACTCTAATTTCTAGGAGGGACACTGACGTCGGACAGCACGTCGTCGCCGTTGTTGAAAGGAAAGATGAGAGGGGGAAGTTCGGTTTTACCACCGAAAAGAGAGAAGAGATGAGCGAGAGGTGCTTCACGCACAGACGAAGGGAGGGAGAAGTCGAGTGTCTCTCACGCAAATGAACAAAGGGGGAGAAGGGGGAGGGATTCCCATCACAGGAAACAACAAATTTTCATTCATTCATTCATTACATTACAATTGTACGCATGGCTTTTTATAAGCCTTTGAAATAACCCACTTCACATAACTAAATAACTACATAACCACTCACTAATACATAACAACATAACCACCCACTAACATAAACTACCAACTAACAACACATGTGCAGAATTTAAATAAATAATTAATCCGAAAATATAAATTAATTATAGATAATTCGGATGGGCCTCCAAATTTTAAATGAGCCAAGTGGGCCTGATCCAAAGGGACACCGAATGCGTCATCCTCCTCCGTCGAAGTCCCTGCATGCATGTAATGCCCCCATCAATTTGGTATAGTTGACGCCGGACAGCACGTCGTCGCCGTTGTTGTAAGGAAAGAGGAGAGGGGGAAGTTCGGTTTCACCACCGAAAAGAGAGAAGAGATGAGGGAGAGGTGCTTCATGCACAGACGAAGGGAGGGAGAAGTCAAGCGTCTCTCACACAGATGAACAAAGGGGGAGAAGGGGGAGGGATTCCCATCACAGGAAACAACAAATTTTCATTTATCTATTCATTACATTACAATTGTACACATTGCTTTTTATAAGCCTTTGAAACAACCCACTTCACATAACTAAATAACTACATAACCACCCACTAATACATAACAACATAACCACCCACTAACATAAACTACCCACTAACAACACATGTGCAGAATTTAAATAAATAATTAATCCGAAAATACAAATTAATTATAGATAATTCGGATGGGCCTCCAAATTTTAAATGGGTCAAGTGGGCCTGATCCAAAGGGACACCGGATGCGTCATCCTCCTCCGTCGAAGTCCGTGCATGCATGTGATGCCCCCATCAGACACCCTACCTCCCCCATCACGAATCCTACTTAGCGTTCAGCTAGGCTACATGGATTCTACTTGGAATAATAAGAATACAAAAAATGGTGATGCCAATAACAAGATATATGATGCCCACGGAACATGGGAACATGCATCATTTGTATCCATCGCACTTTACAAGAAACATCATTTGTCCAAGATTACTATAAAATGTATTTCCATTGTTCGAATCCGTTTACGTCTCCATGTCAACATTACAAAATATTGTCAAGTACATGAATATATCCAACTATACCACTGAATCTATTACTTCACTGCAGTGCAAAAGGGTTATGTACAGCATTGAAAACAACCACACCAAGTAACATTTTTATTTAATGTGCCATAAATGTAGATCCGGAAACCCAAAATATGATAAAAATGCTTACCCTGCAATTTAGTCCATTCTAACATCACATAAGAGAATGCATTTTCATGGCCTTTAGCAGGAACAGTAAGCAATAAACTGATAAATTGATCAACATCTGGGACGCTGAGATGTACCTGCAATGGAAGCAAATAAAATATTTGTCACAATATAAATTTTTATGTAAAAACAAATAGCAGTATTCTTAAGCAAATATATTTATGTGTAGAGAGAGATGATCTAATGAGGATTGAAGTAAATTAAAATCAGGTTGGATGTATGCATAATCATTTGCTGCCAAAACACCTTATATGTATCGTCAAATTTCCACCTACGACACTTAGAAGCCTCACTCTAGGAAACGCGTATCCACACAGTACTTGCTTGGGTATCTCACCAAAAATTCCTTCTAACCACCATTTTTTTGTGGCATGAAAAAGCTTCACTCACTTTCCTTGAAACCCTAGCTATCCTATAATATCGCTTACCTAGCCAAAAATATCGATTGCTCTTACATGGTGACCTACTGCCTTGGTCTCTCAAATATGGAAAAAAGTTGCCATATGTACAAAGCACGGTGGCAATCAATTGCCATATAAAGGTAGCACAGATTCTAGCAGTTCATAATTGATTTATGGTATATAAATGCAAGTTTCCATGTGCACCGCAGACTATAACCAGTTTTAAGTAGTGGGGACGTGGTATTTTATATTTCTACATGTGTGTTTATGTATTTAACTTGCATATTTAATGGACACATACAGCAACCAAAGCCCAGGCTCTGTTTTTATAACATCCCGCCTAAAACCATACAATTCCTATGCATACTCAAAGACTACATACAACCTTCCAAACCCTTTAAACACTAAAAACTCATCCTAGCTAAACAATGAATATATACCCTCCGACTCTCCTTACCGGTTTTGAATGACCTTTTCAAATAATCGGTACCAAAATGTCACCTATTGATATCATCCTTTATCAATTGATATACAGAGAAGTTTTGTTGGACACGCTAGCCACAAAACAAGGACAAGTGCCAAGTGTTAACTAGAATAACGTTATTATATATAGCCCCTGAGCTACTTGTTGACTTCCTTAACCATTAGAAGGTCTGACCTTTCGTATCTGGTGGATATCTTTGTCTTTGAGACAATCTACGGTAGATCAAGTCAGTAAATATAAATAGCACACTAGATTGACTGGAAAATCTTGCTAGAATGAACAACTAGACTTTCATATGAAGTGGTCCTACGGGATTGCTGCCAACTGATATCAAAGATATCCTGATAAGAGTATCGTATGCTTCTCGCATTTTTGTTGCCCCCTTGAATGGAATCGCCGCTTGGTCGTTACCAAAAAAGAATTTAAAAAGGAATTCCATATGTATGAAGCTATAGAATCCTTCATGTGCATTGCACGTCTTATTCTAGTAACTGCTAATGGATAACACTGTCAGATTCATAAAAGCAAAGATTACATCAATGAAAGGTATATCCGACAACAGAATGATTAATTTATCTTAATTATTCCCTAAAAGAATCCTATAATACTTGCCAACTTGATGAATAGCAAGCAGCATAATAGAGATTCATGATGATAACTATGTATTGCAAGTCTATAAACTCCACAGGTTTCTTCCTAACTGGTCCATCCATAATATATTGAGTTAGCCATTCATGTCAAAGAAACCTCCAATCTAATCGTATTGAAATGGAGAATTTATCTAACATACACATGCTTATCAAGTACTGCACAACAAATTTCTGGAAGAAAAAAAAAGATCACAGGAAAGTTTTACAAAACTTACTAGCTAAAAGCAAAACCATAAATAAATAAACATATAGTTATAAAAAATACCTATCCGAACTAAGACTTAAAAGAGATACACAAAAACGGAGCTCTCAGAAAAGAAAATTACCAATCTAGCAAGGATAACAATCAGGGAACTTTTCAACCCTGCTATTTCACAAGATTGCATACGTCTCACAACAGCAGCAACGAGCTCCCGAATGTGCAGAGCCATTTGTGATGGCAAATGCAAAATAAGTTGCAAAATATAGCTACCGACAAAAAGTGATCCAGAACTCTCGAGATCCGGGTTCAGAAGCCTGCGAAAAGTATTCCACATATTGTAAAGAAAATATAAGGTTATGACTAGGATTAGTACATACACCACACCTGATAGTATACCAAGTTTTACCGCCACAAAAAGACAATTAAGACAACTTTTGACGCATGATAAAAATAAAATATAACAATTGTTTTCTCCTAATTTTCTTACCAATTTTACGAAATGCATTAGGAAAAGAAAATTAACCCACACAAGTGAAGTCATTTACTAGTTTTTTTTTTAGTGGAAAAGCTAACCAAACCAGTCAAAAATAATGTCCCATGTCTAACAGTAAGAATGAAATACTACCAAATGGAACTATGAAAGTGCCAGCCATGTGATTATCTTTATTATACATGCCATCTCACAATATAGATAAGACATCCATATTGTTTATCATAAGAGGGCAAGCCACCTATAGTCATAACTAAATGTATGTGAATCCCAATTGCTTCTCCATGTATCAATGAAGTATCTTGTTGTATCTGCTTGATGTGGATAATTGCCTTAGAGATGAAACCAATAAAAGCATACTTCCAAGTTTCCCAGTATTCAATACTTTAAAGAGTCCAATTTGATTTTGCACGCCAAAATATGAAGATGGAATACATAAAACCTGAGGAAATTACTGGGAAAACCCTTTAAATCTGACATAATATAGTGGTCCAACAAAATAGAAGCAACATCAGCAAAGTTCATGATGGATGCAACTATCTTAGAAAATTTTGACTTCATTATTTAGAAATATGTGTTTCTACAAGTCAAAGCAGCAATATCAGATAAAGGAATTTACTTTTCATCAAAGGATCAGGTTTCTCGATAAGAAATTAAGTATGGGATATATACACAATGTGCAAGTAATTTTATCAAAATAAAGACAGAACCGTCACTATGTGTTCATGTTTGGAAAGTTACAATAATTTCATGCCTAGTACAATAATTACTTGGAAAGTTACAGTAACGTTATTAATCTAGATAAAGTGATTTCAGCACATTGATGCAGACTGGGAGAGTTTCATTATAGAATGGTCAAAACCAGCATTAAAAAACATTGCATAGAACAGATTGTAATGTTTTTTGAGCTTTATAAAAACTAATCAGAAAATATAAGGTAGCATGATTTTAAGGTCGTGTGAATTTGGTAAAATAAGAAGTAGCAAATAAAAAATTTGACAGGGTTCATAGCAAGTCCAGAGTGGGTGAAGCTGAAGAAAGATGAACATTTGTTCAAGTTTCAGAAAGCAAAAGAAACGAGTGTTGGGGAGACACAAACAGACAAACTAATTATCGAGCTGGTTCAAATGTCTACTGGAGACCAAATTGGAGTGTGCATATTTGATACAGAGAGCACTAGGTAGAAGTTGCAAATAGACAGGCTTACAACTGGTTTGGTTGTATAAAGTTGCAATTTGCAAATGCATCATTCAGTTAGGAAGTGTGCAATTGTAAAGTGTGTTTGGTTCTGTGCATTTTGAAATAGTAAAAACTTTTTGATGCAGGACGGGCAAGGGGGTCCTACAAAAGCATGAATTCTTATCTCGCTCTAGGTGAAAAAAATTTATTTGGGAAGGTTCAGAAATTCGGGACAACAAAGGGGTATTTTGGTCTTTTCAGTAGGTTCAGTTTTCCGGATTGCAATGAAACTTTGTGGGTAGGTAGGTATGGATGTTAGGCATATTGTGTGTAAGTTTTGGCTTAATCAGACCATTGGATGTGGAAAGATCCAAGAAATTGACAGATCTAGACTCTGTTTCCAGATTTGGAAATTCTTCGAAATTATGGTTCAATTCAATCATACAAATTAGGGCTTTTTTATATGGAAGTGCCTAGGGTTTAGAGGGGCTTCTTTAGGATCAAGTTTAAAGGATTTCGGACAAGATATGATAGGGTTTTGGATAGATTTAAATTCAGGGGGAGGTATTTCTAGGGTTCTAATGGCGATGAAAACGGAGGTTAATGGTTTACGATGGATTGTTCACAAGGATGTTTTGAATCAGCCAAAAACAGCAGATCAGATTTTTCCGGGAGATTGGTGTGCCCTCAGTAAAAGCTTGCTACGACTGGGGGTGTCCTCAATAATTCTGGGCAGCCATGATTGTAACAGCAATAACAGGTGCAGGCTGTGCAGTAGACTTTGACACAGCAGATCTAGTCCTATGGGGAGCCCTCGATAATTTACTGGATTCGCGGGGGTGCCCTTGTAGAAACACACGGGATTTTAATCATGTCCGCAAGCCATACGAGGGAAGGGCCAAGCTCTGTTTCACGTGAAAACAGAGTGTAGGACTCTATTTCACGTAGAAATAAAGAGAAAAGTCCTCTGCACATCTTCACTCACAGGAATCACACGGAGAGTAGTCGGGGGCAGCTTCACACGGGAGGAAAGCGGAAGGAAGAAAGAAAGATAGGGGTGATGATTCGCCTTCTTTCATGCTCGATGCCTCTTCTTTGATGTTTTCTTCACACAAACACAAAAGGGGAGAAAGGTGCAGTCGTCGATGGTACTCGCACAACGAGAATTAGAGTTTGAGAGAGAACTAGGGGGGAGAAGAGAAGAGGGGAAAGACCTGGAGTCCACTAATTTCGAGAAATCTACATCTGATGGATTCCAATCCAAGAAACCTAGATGCTTGCAAGAATTCTTTTTCATTCATATAATCAATCGTCTATCAGAAAAGACCCCACGCCTTTATAAATTGTCTGGGTTACATCCATAAGCGATGTGGGGCTAAAAAAGACATAAGAAGTGACTTGCACAACAAATCTAATATTTTTCTTGTTTAAAACTCTAAAATTAATTAATAAATGCTATAAAATAAGATAATGGGCCACTTGAGTTGATTGCAGCAGGAGAAGGTGAGGTCGTTGGATGGTCCCCATCACCTACGAACCAAACTTAACAAGGGAGTATCTAGGCGTCGTTTAATCGCCTAGTGCCTAGGCGTCTGGGCGTCCAACCAAGAAACATTGACCACCCTAAAGCCCCACCTAGGAGCGTGGGGCCTAGAAACGTCTAGGTGATGATTTTACCACACTACTTTGTGTAGCTTCTGCATTTCTTCAATAACCTCTTTACTTTCGTGCAGGTTTGGTTCCACATGTTTGTCAGTTAAAAAATAATGGCTCTCCTTTTCAAAATGAGGCGCAGATTATCGATGCAGTCAAAAGCGCTAGGCACACCTAGGCGCTCCAAGTGAGCCTAGCACCTAGGCACGCCTAGGGATTTTCCCTCTTTTGGGGGGTTTTGACATATAAACATGCGCCTAAGGGTTTTGTGTGGTTTTTTTAGGTGTTTTAACAACTCAACTCATCAAATGACTCATATTTTAAAGATAAACACTTATAAATTCCTGATAACTGATAAAGTGATAAGTTTAATAAGCTGATATGTTTAATAAGCCATAAAGAAATAAAGTCAATCACATCACTCCCCTATATCAACATCCTCATCATCTCCGAGCAAATCATTTCTATCATTAGGTCCTCCGCCTTCCTCCTCCCTAGGAATCTCCTCAACATTAGCAGCAAATTCCTCTTCCTCTTCAATGTCTTTGTCATTGTTAAAAAGGAAAATGTGAGATGTGTATCAGATCTTTGATTTCGTTTTCTTGTACATGGCCCTACTGCATCAACTCTCATTGCTTCTTCAACTTGTTGACAACTAAGATCATCTCCTTCACGAACAAATTCTGTAAGTTCTTCAGTTGGAACAATCAAATCATCATTTTCATCCACATCACTCAAAATGATTGGATCCTTATCGGCATTGGTTCCACCTGCCATCCTTTCTTTAAATCTGCCCTCCAACTTGTTATACTGAAGAAAGACAAAATCATTCAATTTTTTCTGTAAAAGGCAATTTTGCTTCTTCGAATGTAACTAAAAAATGGAAAAGAAAAGGGAATACACCTAGGCGTGACTCACAATTGACCGAAGATGCAAAAGGTGTTCACAACAGCACCTTACCCAGGCGAGGCGGCCCAAGTGCGCCTAGAGTCTAGACGCTCGCCTAGGCGAGCTTTTAACTACATAACAGATAATAAAGTGGGGCTATTACAAACCTTGGAAGGGTCAAGAATAACCACCTTCATGGGTTATAATGTCACCTTTCCACTGAAGACAAAGTCTAGGCTTAGAAACGCCTAGGCAATGCTTTAACCACACGGCTTTGAGTAGTACGTGCATTCCTTCAATAACCTCTTTACTTTCATGTAGGTTTGGGTCCACATGCTTAAAAAATAATGTCTCTCCTTTTCAAAATGAGGCGCAGATAATAAAGTGGGGCTATTACAAACCTTGGAAGTGTCAGGAACAACCATCTTCAACAGTTATAATGTCACCTTTCCATTGAAGACAGTCTAAGCATTCAGCTTCGCATCAATTATCATATCGTTGTCATAAAGCCATGGCCCATGACCACATCACCACCCAAAAATTTGTGGCAAGAATCAATTGGTATCACATTATACCATACCTCATCCTTATAGTTGTCACTCCTATTGATTTTTACTAAGCATCCAGAAGAGAGAGGCACCTCATTGCCTATTTTGAACCATGCAATTTTGTAAGCATTTGAATGCTCTCCTTGAGGAACATTTAGTTTGGGTACGACTTCTATAGATACGATATTCTCGCAACTTTCACCATCAACAATCACATCATAGAATTTTCCACGCAAAGTACTCTGATCAGAGATTCTTTCGCAAACAATCTCCAGTCTCTTCGACCTCTTGTAGTGTCACCCGTCAGAGTGGACATGCACAAAAGGCGTGCCCCTTTTGTCAACCAGAAAACAATTCATAGTATTGGTGGTCTCCCCATGCTTTGGTCATTTGGTGCTTGGTGTCACTTTATCGATCCTGTGATCTTCCCTATTTGGATCTTCCAGTTCCAGAGGGCCTAGGCTTTTGCAAAGGAGTGGATAAAGATACTTTTTTAGGCCTAGAGTTTCATTGATGAGGGTTTGGGGGCACCATTGAACCTTGAAAGGAAGACCTTCTCGATCCCAAACATCTCGCAATCTAATAAGCATCCTCGATGATGTGGATCTTCGCAACCCCTAACTCGTCGAGGATGGCCAATTGCAACTTGATTAAGTATCACGCCGTGAGTTTCTCCATAGTTTCAGACAATCCAATGAATAGACAAGTTGAATTCTTCAGTGTAGTCCTCTTCAGTCAGTGTTCTAAAACAATGAAATTTCTCATATATTGTCCTCATGTAGTAGGACATCTATGAATTGCTGACAAAGTTACTATTTCATGTGTCCCACTGTCCCTACAATGATGATAGGTAATTGACGCTTAGTGGTTAATTATTGATGATCGAATATGCCAAACATTTGAACTACATAGTTACTTGCTTGGTAGACTCCGTATTAGAGACATCTTACACATGATTAGCAGACTTGGTATTAGAGACTTCTTACACCTTGTATGTATTTGATTATCATCAAACTTTATATTATACTGTAAAATGGTCCAAATATTTTTAATTTCTTATCTTTTTCAGATTTCTACTATTTTGAATTTATAAAGATTCTAAATCCAAAACCACTGAAACTCGGAACAGAATTTTCGAAATTGAAAATCTGAGGAGAGGCTATATTCAAATCTTACAAACCGAATCCTGAATTTCAAACCTTGGTCGTGAGGCTATATTAAGCAAATCTTATAAACAGAATCCTAATATCTACAAACCTATTCAATAACAAAATACATGAACCAATCTATATTAAGCAAATCGTACAAACAGAATCCTGAACTTCAAACCTTGGACGTGATACTATATTAAGCAAATCTTATAGACAGAATCCTGATATCTACAAACCTATTCAATAACAAAATTCATGAAACAATCTGGAAGATATATATTAACCACTATCTTAAAACTCGCAAAAACTCAGCCGAGTCGGACCGAGTCGACTCAGTTCGGCCATATTTCGAATTAAGTTATTTGGCCGAGTCGGACCGAGTTGGGATTAAACTCAGCCGAGTCGGAACAAGTTTACTCGACTCTGCTGGTTTTTGAGTCGACTCCAAGTTTCGATTTTTTGAACACTAATACTAACGCAATCAAGCATAACAAAAACAAATTAAATAGTGGATAGTGTAAAGACGTTCAACAATTATTTTGCCATAAGCTTGAACTATTCAAGCTAATAAAGAGAAAAAAATTATAGCGACAAAAATAATATATAGGCATCACACCTAGAAGCTGCATCAAGTAGTCTTTTCATTGTAAGCCCAGGATCACCCCCCCAGGCAAGCAACTCTTGTCTTCCCCCAGATAGGAACATAGCCAAACATTCAGTTGCATTCTGAGTTTCATCCACAATATAAGAAGCAAGAAATATTTACATGAATATAAAACAGGATGGACACAACTTAGCAAAACTGATTGCACATTCAATATAAAAGGCAGGAAAAAAGCTACCTGCATCTCGGCATGATCATCACTTTCAAGGATAATTTGGATGGCAGGATTGAAACAAAGGTCAAATGATGCCTTCATTACATCAATAGGAGCATTCTGAAACATAATAAAGCCTAATTAACCTCTAGCTGAGATATGGAGGTAATGTAATCAACTAATTAATTATCATAAAGCTAATAATATAAGAATTATCAAATCTCCTTAGCCAGAATCAGATAACCTACTTTCAATATCATTGTCAACAGATCCAATGAGCCAGCAACTAAACCAACAGGCTGGAGCTGAGGCTGAGTAATGGCAGAGAAAATATTTGTCAAATTGGCATTAAAAATTCTGATGTATGAATACAATTGTCTTTTGTTGGCTCCAGCATAACTTACTTTTATCAATATTGATCCAATAGATGGTAAAATCCGAGAAACCAAAGGCCGCATACATCCAGGAACATTCTTGATCGCCTGAAAAGCAAGATAAAATTGTCATTGGCGTTTTTTAATTGACTGATCGACTATTAAAAACTTGAAATACATTCTAAGCAAGAAGAAGATTAACTTTTCACTCTTGGACATTATAAACCAGGTTAACCTACAAGAAAATATCTTTAAAAATATGTTACTATTTTGGGCAATATCAAACCATTTAACTTGAGATCATTGCCATATCAAACCATTTAACTATTATGTTACTTTTCACGCTCGGATCCGGTGAACTGTTCCTTTTTTGTAGTACACAACCCCTCTTTTTCATCATGCTTTCAGCCTGAAAACGCTTAAATATTTATCTTCTTTAAATATTTAACACTGAGATTGCAAGTTTGATTAGGAACCTGAATGCTACATGAACCAGAGAGTCTGAGACTTTGCATGATAAACCTGTTGAACCAGTTTTAACTTGTGAAATCCATTAAGTGCAAGCTAGGTTTTCAATTAGGTGTAGTCATTCCCTGTCCAACTCGGAAGTTCTCACTTCTGATCGATACCAGGTTTCGTGTTTTAGGTGGATATCACACCTGGTTCCCCATCACTTGTGATAGAGAAAACGAGAGCCGAGGTTTTTTGTTGATTCGGGAGTCTTCGCAGAGAAATCAAGGGAAGCTTGAATCCTAGATGAATTTCAATGTTTTTTTTAAGTTATCAACTAGCATGTTCATGAAGCGAACGCTTAAAACATGAAGCGTTAAAAAGGCGTTGAGGCATACACCTTTCTATGGTTTAAATATGCCCGAAAAATGGCGATAAATTATCGATTTCCCCTTCGCCAATGTCCAACGACACGATGACAGCAAGTATTCCCTTTTTAACAGACAATTGACAGCTTATGAACCACTTATTGCCAAATCACTGATAAAATGATCATCCTCAAATAAAAGCTGAACGGCAATAGGGATAAGTTGCCCGTGTCGCCCAGTTTTTCTCCATTGACACTTAAATCACTTGGAGAATCCATTTTTGAATACTTTTGAAGGTTTCACCCTCTTTTTGAGATTTGATTTTCTAAACCAAATCTAAGCTATCCGTAATGTGTTCTTAACAGATTTGCGGTTATTCTTTGTGGGTTTGTTGCATGAAGAATTTGCAGCATATTGACTCTACTGTGAGTGGATACATAATGGGAGTTTCGAGCCAGCACGATAGTCTTTCTGGATGTAGTTGAATAACATCCATAGTGTTTGTTATATTATGTCCACTACTATGAGATGTTTATTGTATTTTATAGTTAATAGTTATGATATTTATATGTCATCTTAGACTTATGAGTTGTGAGATTGAGTTATGGATTATGTCATTTGTGAGATGTTTATCATTTTTCAGAGTGTTTCTTATCTAATTATGTTTGTTTAATACACACTTATATTCAGTTGTTCATAAACTCATAGTGTGTTAGGAAGTATCAAACAATTCACCGACTCATCTATAGATTCTCAATTGAGTGTCATCTTGAATTAATGATTATTTTTTGTATGTGTAGGCGCAAAAAGATGGTTTATCTTACTGCTTGGGACTGTACAAGATAACAACGCATCCGAGCACTCGGGATGGTGAGGCAGAGCGGAGAAGATGTTTCAGCGGATTGTAGGAAAGATCCATTGTGGTCCTTTGATCCTCGATCTCCTCGGATCTTCCTTTCAGATACCGGATAGCTTGCCCAAATCAGATGTTTTACAAGAGTTTCGGGGTTTTAGAGAGATATGAGAGTTTTGCCTTGCTTTGGCCCTTTCGTGCTTCGCGTTTCACGGGCGAGGACGTGTGTAGCTTCGCTGAGATCACTTCTCGATCTTCGTGTTCCTTTGTCTCTTGTCTCTTGCTCTTCCTCAATCGTTAGCTTTGGCTTTCGGTTTTCGGCTTTGACTTCCGGCTTCGCTTCGGCTTTTGCGCTTGAACATGGGAGACAAGAGACTTACGGTGCTTTAATCCTTTCGGGCTTCATGCATTATCAGCTAGGACATGGTTGTTTTGCTCATCGTTCTTCACAATTTATCGACTTTGGCACTTGCATTGCTTTGGCTTTGGCTTTGGCTTGATCGTGATCTTGGCTTTGATGGCGACGGGAGGCGTCTCTGATCTTCTTCTCCGAGCTCCTTCATGAAGTGAGTAAGAGTTGATGGCGATGGGTGTGACGTCGTCGTTTTGCTTCTTTCTCTGGTATTTTCTTCTTCTTAGACGAAGCGAAGCTTTGTTGATCTTCAAACGTGTTACTTCGAGGCGAGGACTTTGAGAGAACTAAGCAGATATTCCCTTGAGGGATATGCTTGCCCGTGCCTCGTGAAGCCTTCGGTCTTCGAGCGTCGGAGTCTTGCCTTCTTCTTTGCAAAGCCTCCTCTTCTCTGGCATTTGACCTTTTATTCCTCCCCCATACCCCTTTATTTATAGGCGAGGGAGAGGTAGGTGGAGAAAGATAAGGTAGGATCTTTATTGTTATCCCCATATTTTTTCCTTAACCTCCTCATAACCACCGAGATTTGTTTCTTTATTTTATCTCGGGTGGTTATGGTCTTAGATTTGATTTGGGTTTATCCTTCGATTTAACCCCTCATAACCACCAAGATCTTTCTTATCTTTATCTCGAATGGTTATGGCTTTGATTTGATTTGGGTTCATCCTTTTATGGCATGAACCCTTTTCGGACTTGGTTGATGACAATCCGGTCTTTTTGTTTTGACTGTTGGATCGTTAGGATCGACATAAATCTACCTTTGGGTAGACATCCGCGCTACCACCTCTATCATTTTTTTTCTTTTTCTTTTTCTCTTTTTTTTTCTTAGCTGGCCTCTGCTAGCATAAGGACCGTACAACCCTATTGCAGGGGTCGATGGGTCCCCATGTTTGTAGGACCGGGCTGGTGCTATTGTAGGGTCCGATGGATCCCTATGTTTCGTCCTTGAGTGGGCCCCTTGTGTGGGCCTTCTGGGCTTGAAATTTCTAGCCTAGTTTGGCTATGAGAATTCATTGCCTACAGTATGTTTTGGTCATAACAGTGTATCTATACATCCTAAATGGATAATAAAAAAATATTTTCAAAATTCCTTTTATTTTTGCCCATTTTTCCTCATGTTTCTTCTCTTTTCCCCAATTTGTAGCGACAATGGCGATAAATAAGCGAAAAATCCCAATTTTTTCTCGAGCCACTTGGCAATAACTGACAACGATAAACCGAATGTCTTTCTAGTGCTTCACGTATGAAGCATATGCCTCACAAACATGAAAGCCTTCTCAGTGAGCCTCGGGATGTTTTAGGTAAGACTCGCCTCAAGGAGCGCCTTGAGGCATTTGAGATGAGCGCCTTGAGGTTCAAGGATTACTTTTGAGAGAAGCAAATTCCCACTTATCTTTATAATGAAGTGCATTGTTTCTACTTAAAGAAAATTTTGCTAGCCTAGTAGCGTACATGAGAATTTATCACTGAAAATGATTTAGGGGTAACGATAGATGACAAAAGAAACAAGTGAAGTAATGGAGAGGGGAACTCTTCTGCATGCAGGACCTCCTCTTTCCATGGTTTAAGAGGGGCAGCCTTCTTTCGTTCTTCCTCTCTTCTTCGAAATTACTTCCATGGTTCTCATAGTACCAATAAATCAGACATAAGTTATTTGCCGAATAAGCACCACTAGGGCATCCATCTCTAATTTAGATGCATACATAAAAATTGAAATAATAGCAATAATAATATTTGCAGACACTACCCAAAATAACTAAAAACTAAAATCCTAAATTAAGTTGAATCAACCCTGATCATCTATCTTTGGCCTCTGGAAGATGCTCCAGGCCAGGAGTATAGCAGTGGTGCAATAAAATTCGAATGACCTAGAACTACATGCAACAAGTGAATGCACTGAGTATGACTTGAACTTCATTCAGTGAACAGTTGAAATCAAGGAGAACACTCCATGTCCCGAAGATCCCCATAGTGAACTCAAATTGCACAACATGGTTATCATTAATTCAAGGTCTCATAACTCAAAATGCTTTATATTATCATTATGTAAACCATGTAAGACATCAAATGAACAAAAACTTTATAAACGTATAGACATATTTTCTTCAATGATACGTTTGGGTATCCTTGTCAAAATACTAATGATGCCTCATATATGTAAACTACTATACCATGATTCAGATTAACATAAAATAGGACTATAAAGTATAAATAACTCAAGGAAAAATTCATTATCCTTAGGCTTCAATTATCTTGGTATATGCATAATGCATTCAGTCACTAAAGTGGTCATCCAATTTTTTACATGGAAATTTATATCAAGACTTGCCTCCAAGACTTCCACAGCATCGATACTGATGAAAGGATTTGAAACATGTTCTGCCCAAACGTTAAGGATGATAGGAGAGATAATTGGCTCAATGGATGTTGATTGTTCATGACCTACAATTCAGAGTGAAGGCATTACAAAAACACAGAAGAAAGAATGAAACTGAATCATAGAAGGCAACCAGATAACACACTGGATTAACTTTCAACTTCCCAAGACTCTGGATCTACATGATGTACCATCAGATAGTGAGATCAAAATCCCTTAACAAATAACAAGATACAAACCTGCCTTGACAACTGCTTGAAGTGTTTCTAGCACAAGATGAAGTACTTCATCAGATGCCTGAAGAGAGATGTGCAGCAGTAAAGAAATTCAGCTCGAAGAATGAAAGAAGTATACCAAATTGCGAAATATAAATTAACCTGCTTAAGAAGATCCGTGAGAGATGAAAGTAAACTCATAATATGAGGCTGAATAATCATCTGATTACATTCCGGTAATAGTTGGGATAGTGCCCGACAAGCACCAACTTTTACTGGTGCGGGGCTGTCAATGAAAAACAAAAATCCAGGGAAGTCATCTTTTTCAATTACAACCAAGAAATCTTCATGGGACGAAGTCTTTCTTACACTTCAAAAGCAATTGCATGAGTAGCAGAATATAGGAACTGTTCACAAATGCTTTGACTAACCTGCATAGTTCACCACAATTAATGGTTATTTAGGGAAGTTTGCAGAACAATAAGTTCTAAAAAACAAGGAAAGGCTATAATGGTTACCAATGAAGAGAACTTTGACACAGCTGAAAATGCACGTGCATGGAGAAATGGGTATTCCTGTACCCCTGCACATCAGAATACCAATTGCCAATGGATACTAGAAATAAATAAAATGTTTAGGTGGCGCAACAGAAGCAAGTACTACCTGCTCCCACACCTTCTGTGATCATTTGATCAAGTAGAATTCCCAAGTTCACTTTTGTCAATCCTGAAGCCTGGAACGTATAGTAAACATAAGAGAGTTTGTTACCTGAAAAAAATTAAGCAAAAGAGAGAAACTTATGCCAGTATAGTTGTAATAAAGATTGTATCAAAACCAGAAAAGAAAACAGACCTGTGCTTCAACCAATTGTTCTGAAACAGTAACCAATGCAAAAAGAGATGCTTCACGTAACTGCCACAATATAATTTGCAAGTTACGATTAGATAGATGCAAAAGAAAAGAACAAACCAGACACTGCCAACTTAAAGAAAAACCAGGAACTGAAGTAACACATCATTAAGAAAAAGCAACTCAGCGACATGCAACAGATGCATTGTACATATAGTCTATATAGATAAATCAAAAGAAAATTGTCAATTAAAATCAAGATGCACCAAAACCTAAACCAAATGGACACAAAACTTTCATTTTAGACCAAGCAGAAATTCTAAAACAATCATGACCTATAATGTCAGTCAAAACTTAACACTTCATATTTATAATGGGAGGTGTCCTGTTGGACATACTGCCTAGTTGAATATGCATGATATCATCCTTATACTTGTTATTTTTTCTTTAATTTGAGTTGTTAGAACTTATAATTACCTGGTTAGCATTTAAGGGTTTTACATAGACCTAGATGGTCCTGAGCTGGATGGCTATGATTAGAAGTCAAGGTGAGGAACTTTCTAACGTGAATGGTAAGATATTAGTTGCTAGGATGGACCTTTCAGTTGATCAGTGTCGCTATTATGTGTACATAGACGCATAAGAGCAGAACTCTACTAAACGAGGATAAGACCAAAAGGGGCCACGAAAGTTGAAAGAGGATCTCATCAATAATCCTCATCTGGGAAGGAAAAAGAAAGGTGGTGGGCCTTCCCCATAGCCAAACAGAAAGGATGAGGTGTTTTGCCCCCTCCCCTAACTCCCAATTTATCCAACCACATGCTATTGTAAACAATCCCCTTGAAAGTAGAGCTCTGAAAGGGTAGGTTTAGGGTATTCCTTGGGTCTTTTTGTTGGTCAATATTTGGATAAATGCATAAAAATAACTTTTAAAAACTGGTAAATTCTTATAACTTTTTTTACAAATAAATTCCAGAATATTTATAATCTTTGTGCACAAAGTTTTTTTTTATAAAGACAGGACTTAGAAGAATTTTTTTTTTTGTTTGCAAGCCTATACAACTGAATGAAAAATTGTTCGCATTAATTCAAAATACAATTGTCAAACTGTATGATATGCAATAATTGACGAAACAAAGTAAATAAATTAAATGAGAAAAGTGATTGGCATATGGGTTGAGATGTGCAGTAACTGCCCAAAGAACACTACATCCCCCTTTCGTGTCTGAGGCTTATGGTGAAGAGCATTCCCAAGGTAAAACAAACCCTGACATGGCCTGGCTCCTTCAAGGGATAGGATTACACAGGAGGAAAACTGAGCCAACTGTTCCTCTTGGCAAGATGAAAAGAACATTCCGCAAAGAGAAAAAAGAAAGAAAGAACAGGAATAATTTGCACATATCAAGAGTAGATGCATGTTGGATCTCAGATTCAGGGATATCTATACTTTTTCGGTGTGTATGGCTAGGGGGCTAGGCCCCTTTATATAACTTGCCCCATGCAGGCAAGGGATCAAGTAAAATATATTTTTGTGTTTTTTTCTCTTGAGCTCCGAAAAGCCTATATAAGTCTCCTATGGTTGAAAAAACACTTTATAACCCTTCCTAATCTAGGGTGCAAAGAGATTGGGGTATCATACGATACACATACATATCATCATGTACACGATACGACATGTATCATATGATACAGTGATAGTGAAGGCTTTGGGTTTGGCTTGGTTTAAAACTTCTAAAATATTTTTGCGTTTATTTTTTTCTCTTAAGCTACGGAAGGACTATACAGTCCCATGTGGTTAAGAAAACACTTTATAACCCTTTCTAAGCTAGGGTGAAGATAGAATGGGGCTTTTGAAAGTTGTTTAGGGATTTCACAAATCTTTTTATATCTTTCTCTAAAGTCGTCGGAATCCAATGTCATTTGATTCTTAAGTTTTCTAGCACTTTTGGGGTGTGTTTGTGTGTGTTGAGTGTGTGAGTGTGTGTGTGTGTGTGTGGGGGGGGGGGGGGGGGGGGGGGGGGGTTCCACAAATACGTACAACATTTCTATGCTTCCAAGAGTTTTGGAACAAGTACCATTAGAGACCCATAAAGAGCCATTGAAGAAGGTGAAGCTTAAAATTCTTTTTTTTGGTGCCTCAAAGTCATAAGAAACATTAACTATTGATTCATTTTTACTTAAAATAGTTAATAAATGAAAGAAGAAAGTTGATGAACCAAAATATATCGATACATCAGAGATCATACTTATATATGATTTCTTTTTTATACAAGTATCCACATCATAGTATTGTAGATGTCAATGTTATTTTTGATGGGAAAGGAGAGGGTATGTTCTGCTTTGCTATTCTTTAACGTTTTTATATTTAATGTTCTAGTATGTTCTAACGTTACGTGCGGGTGCGGGTGTGTGTGTGTGTGTGTGTGTGTGTGTGTGTGTGTGTGGAGAGAGAGAGAGAGAGAGAATATAACCGAATCTTACGACACATGATGCACTACGATACAATACACGATACACAAAAAAAAGAAATACATGATATGACAACCTTGCATATGACAGCAATCTATATTGTAGTGAACTAAAATATCATCAACTAATTAGAAAAGCTCATAGTATTGTTTACTCACCCTCCACCAATCTGCAGAACCAGCAGCTTTTGCTCCACATGACTCGGTAAAACGTTTGTGAGCAGCTTCAATTATGGAATCAATTCCTTCTCTACCATAAATATTTACAATCTCTTCCAACAGGAGAGCACCTGAAAACAAGTGTATTTATTTACATTGTGAAGAACGCTAGAACACTTCCCAAGTAGCTACAAAGTACAAAGGATGAAAAGATACAGAACGAGAACAAGTAAATAAAGCGAAGGCACTACAATTGATTGTTAAAAAAGTAACAGGTAAGCAATACTAGCTGCTAAAGGTTCCCAATCCAATTGCATTGCATCTGATCAGATTTCCTTGAGTAGTCAACAGGTCCCACAGCAACCCTAATCGCAATGTGGACCATTTAAGAGTGCCACATTCCATGGTCCAGTTAGCTCACCATGGAGTGAGAACATTTGATAGAGAGGAGAGAGGAGAGCAGTGAACACAAACTGAAGTTATATTTGATAGCCCGAGAGAAAAAGACTAATTAGAAACAGAATACAAGTTAAATCCTCGTCATTTGTATATCACACAATGTCCACAGACTTAAACATAAGCGAAGACTTTCTCTGCCATATGCATCAAACTTCATATGATCTATTTGGGAGCCATATGAGAACAGAGTAGACCATAAAGGTACACAAATTTGGCAATAATACGACAGACTCCAGTATGTTCTATGATCAGGCCAATGCAGTGATAGCAGAAATGCTAAAGAGAACGAAGATAAGAGCAGAAAATCTAGCCAAAAACACATGCATAGGGACCTATATAGGTGAGAATGACTATCTCGAAATTTATGTTAGACCACAAGAAGTAAATCCTGACCTTAGCCAACAACCCTGACCCGTTCTATATGTGACCAGCAAGCCTTACCCAACTATATGAGATTGGTTAATGGATCAAATGTGTAAACCATATTCAGCTTTACCCAGTATATAGCCAAGTTTAATATAAACTACCCAGTAAATAAAGACACATGTTTAATATAAACAATGTGCACCTGATACACGACAACTATAAGTGGCATCATCCTCATCAGCAATATACTGATTAGCATCCAATGACCAAGTGTGTACCTACAAAAAAACCACATGTTGTGAAAAAGGGAAATAAGGAAATCTAAACTCATAAGTATTATAAGACCACACTATTATAACAATAACGAAAAGAAAAATAAATGTATATCATAATTTCCATATTTACAAGTCTTAAAGGAAGGACTATCACGGTTATTCCTAGGGTGCTTCACAATAGGGGGAAATGATCAACGGAAAAGAAAAGGTTATGCTCAAATTTTTCGTTGACAAAACATCATTTGATGCAGGAGCATGTGGATTCCCACGGGCAATGTACATTAAAATCCCACATTCAAAAGTCCAAAGAAAAGACTATAATGACTGCCTCTACGGTGCTTAACGAGAGGGGTAATTGATGAACAAAACAAAAAAGTTTATCTTCGACATTCTCGTTGTCAAAAAGCTATTTGATGCAGGTGCATGTGTATCCTCTCACAGGCCATGCTATGATCGATCCAAAGCCTCTATGCCTTTGCATTAGCTTCTCAAGACTTCCTTTACTTATTTTCTTTAACTTCTCCAAAGTAGGGATCATTTTGTAAAATTTTATAAGCCAAAGGACTTTTTTGTGTATATTATTTTGAGCAAGGTTCTTTTTCCAACTTTTTGTTTTAAAATTGAAATCAGTCAAACGAAAGAAAAACGGGAAAGTTCTGAAGAGACCATGTTGCAACCCATCTTTTTATTTGTGTAAGATCCGAAAACAGCTTCTAGCCCAGAAAGAGTAATACTTTTCATAACACAAACCACTAATCTCAATGCAGTACAACCAAATCATACAAAATGAAAATAGAAAAGATAAGGTAAATAAATTTGGGAATTTTTATCAATTCAGGTAAAGGTGCATCATGTATAACGCAACGTTTTCAGATAAAGAAAAAACATCGAACATACAAAAATCGTCATACTTGTTCTTCAGTCATCTGCAAAAATGCCACAGTATAATACACCAACTCTGTAATGTTCCTTCCAATGACCTACAATAAACAATCCCTATACATCACTTCATGCTTAGACATAATTAAATAAAAGAACAAAAAGCAAATTCAAGCTACCGACCATGACAAAGTAATAAACATTGTGCAGTATACCTTTGACAATCTGAAGTTTCCCACTATGGTCAACAAAAACTCGAATAACTAGAATTAAGGTACAATATGTCAGTGACCAATCACCAAATGCTTAAGAAACATTTCGATACTTGAAAGAATTAAAAAGATATAACAAATAGAAAATACAATGTATTATGGCGATGTGTTTCATGTTAATTATCATAGGCATCATGAGTTCCTCATAATAAATACAAGTGATCAATTTGGATTACAATTTCAAAAAAAGGAAAAGAAACCAAATACTTCAGGGATAAATAATAACAAAAAAAACATAAGATGGTTGCCCACCAAAGGGTAACTCAAAGTTTATGTCAAAAAATATTGCCTGACAAAATCAACCTGATTCATTTCAGAACCCAACGAGATTGTTCAATAGATTCAATAAAGGAAATGTTTAGCAAAAGATGTGAAATCCTTAACCGAACTGAGTGGTTAAGTACGCCAGAAGTCGTAACATTATGTAGCAAAAATGCAAGAAAACAAGAAATGTTGTTGGACAGTAGGACATGTATTGATCAATTTCATTACAATCCAAATTATCAACTAGGAGTTTGACATGATGTATAAAACAAATAAATGATTAGTTGAGATTTCTTCAAGCCAAATAATATTCAATTAGCCCCTTACCTAAGAACCTTGAATTAATATTGAAAAGAAATTACTATGTCCTAATCTGATGGTGGTTGTTACAGAGTATGTTGTACATCTATTTTTGTTGGCGAAATTTGTGAGCATCAAAACCAACTCGGTGTGGTTGTGTAACCTGTGTATTAGGATAGCGTGCATATCCATAACCCTGATTGAAGACTTCAGAGATGCAACACAGTATCAGGACAGCAGTACAGTAAAGGTTTAGCATCTTATCAGATTTCCTAGCTCGCACACCCGCTCACTCGTGTCTCGAACTATCTGTCTGGGTGTAAAGGGTTTTGACTTTGTGTTTTGGATTGCGAAACTGTTTTACTTGATTTGCGTGTGTTTTGATTTTTTTCATCGATTTCATGCTTTTCGAGGTCCATACTTTATTTTAAATATATTTGTTTTTTGTTTTCTTGATCTACCGATGTTCTCGGATTTCTCGGATTGCAAAAATATTTTTTTGACGGATTTACTGTTTTGCCCTAAAGAGACTTGACACTTAGCCAATCTGAAAAAACGGCTAAGTGTTGGGAGTCTGGCCTTCACAGTAGGGCTAGCAACTTTGGACCCGACACGATAGACCTGACACGACCCGACACGAAATTAGTTGGTCTAGGTTTGGGTAAACAGATTCGAGTCATAAACGAGTCGACACGACTAACCCATTTAATAAATGGGTCGAGTCCGGGTTTAGGGTCTAGACATGGTAAACCCGAGAAGACTCGTTTAAAATTCAACGGATCGTGTTGGGTCGGGTCTACCCGCAATCCAATACTGTAGTATATAGGATAATACTATAGTATGTAGTACCAGCGGGTCACATCGGGTCAAGTCGAATCGGGTCGGGTCAGGTCAACTGAATAGTGAATAGACCCGTGTGGTAAACGGGTCTAACGAGTCTTATCAGGTCTACCAGTTATAAGTGAGTCGGGTACGGGTTTAGGATCTAGACACGATTATAAGTAAACGGGTCGGGTCCGAGTCTAGGGGTTTTGGACACGACCCGAAACTGACACGACACGAACACGACCCATTGCCACCCCTGCGTCACAGTGCGGTCCGGACCGGATTTTGGGTCGGACAACCCAAATGCACTAAGGGTCCGGACCATTAGGTGGCTCGGCGGTCTGGACAGTGCCTTAAGTGGTCTAGACCATTAGACTAGTTTGTGCAGCTTATATAAAGGGCATTTGTTATCTCATTTGTTAAAGCTTTGGGTTTTAGACGGCGGAGCTCTTGCGAATTGTTTTGAGCCCCTTTGCCTTCCCTCGTGGTTTAAAGCGTGAAACGCATCTCCATCACTTGGAGACTCTTGTCCTTCTTCACGAGGGCGTTGTGCACATCTTCTCGGATCTTGCTTCTGTAATTGTGGTTTCCCATCCCTCTGGCGATGGACGTCCCAGAGTTTGACCGGATCCCTTTCCCGGACGATTTGTTCCTTACGAATCAACCATAAATCCCATGTGTATTGGGTCGTCTTCGAATGGAGCATGAATATCTCACGTGGTGGGTCACTCCAAGTGGGGAACAGACAAATCCATGGAGGGTCGGATACCATTGGGCAAAAATCATTCACCACGGCTTGAAGGCCCCCACATAGGTAATTGGGGGAGACGAAACCTTGGAGTGTAGGTACCCTTGGGTTCATCCGTTGGCGACGGGTGAAGGTGCCTCGTGGCTATGAGTAGTCGTGCGTGCACGTGCGCATGCAGGCTGAGTGCAGAAGCTAGCGGTGCTTATGAGGCCGATGGCAGAAAGTTGTAGAGATTAAGCAAAGGAGGTTATGGGAGTTTACTTGCAACGGTGCCAGGGCGTGGGGCCGAGCAATCCGTGGTGTGCCTGTTACGTGGAATCGGCAAGGCAGGGTTGTGAATCGCAGTAGTTCATCCAGGGTAACTCTCTGGTCTCTGTACCTTTACCTTTTCTAGTGGATCGTTTGCACCTCGGGGATCACGGTCCAGGCGTGGTTTTTTCCTTCAGGGTTTCCACGTAAAAAATTGACTGTGTGCTTTATACATAGCCTTGTATGCTTTCTCCTCAACACGCAATTAGCTCCTAGGTCCTCACCTGTGTTTGTCCTTGCGAGGAGAGGAGCGAACTGCCCACTGTATACTAACATAAAAATCATAAGTGAGCGCAGAGTGAGTGAACCGAGCAAAGATAAAATTCACTAACCCAGCGACTGTATGCATGTGCCGCCAAGACAGGCGATAGTGTGCGCAAATTTTATTAGGTCGAGTGTTTCCTCCGTACTCCGGAAACCTCCCTATTGAACCCCTACAAGCTAGGGAATTTCAGTGGTGGTGGTCGGTGGGTGTCACGGGCCCGGGGAGGGGCCTGTGTAAGATGACAAACACCAACATTACCTCATGTTACATCCCCACCACCTAATATACAACCTTCTTTGTCATGACAAATGTTATGTATCTCGCATATGCGGTCTGCGGTTTTGGATGCAAATCAGGTATGCGGTGTGTGGCACCATGTGCAAATTGTGATTTTATGTTTTTGGATTCAGTCAAAAATTGCACAAAAAAAATCCCCAAAAGGCCAAAACCCAAATAATCTAAAAAAAATCACCAATAAACTTATGCAAAGAGAGAACCAAAAAAATCATTGATTTCTATCAATGATAGACATAACACATACAGAATTATTCAAGTAAAATCTATATAACATGGCACGGCGGTCTACATGCTGACTAGACAAAATGGAACAACTTGCTGACTAGACAAAAATGAACGGATAGATTTGATCATCATCTCTTGATCTAACCATAGAGTGGGACTCATCCCTTCACTTCTTCACAAGGGAAGTCCCTCAATTAATACAGAATTAATTGGCTCACAAAGAAGGCAACCCAATCACCGAAAATCCCTCACGAAAATCACTCTCAAATCTCAATTAATATAAGATTCTTTAGAGTGAATTACACTTTGCCCCCTAAAGTTTAGCTTAAAAACACTAAACCCTCTTATAGCTATAAAACAACATTTTGCCCCCTCCAATTCAGTTTCGATCAGATAAAAATCACCAAACAAGGAAATTATGTAGTTGACAAAAGGGTGTATTGTGCTAACATTTCAAACTTTAGGGAGCGATTTGGAACAAAATAAACTACATGGGAGTTAAGTGATTTTGAGCAAAACTAAAGAGGGGCAAAGTATAATTTATCCTAATCTTTGGGAAATTTTATTCATACCCCAAAAATCTGTAACTAGCCCCTCTCCCTATCGACCCTTTAATACCAACATTGTCCTTTTCTTTTGTACCCCAAACCTCAAAGCCCTAACTTAGCATATTTTGTACCCCCAACCCAACCCAAGGTCTGTTTGAACTTCCTTAGCCCTAGCCTAATCCGTCGGGTTGGCCAGGTTGATCAGGTTGTGCGGGATGGGTTGATCGGCCTCAATATGGTAGAGGAGAAATAATTCGGATTGGGCTCGGGTTGGGTTCAGGTTAGCCCGCCCAAATTTGGGTTGGGTTCCGGTTGGGTTCCGGTTGGCCCGCCCAAGTTGCAGCCCTACGTCTGCCTTCAAGTAGGGGTGGCAATGGGTCGGGTCGGGTTGAGACATAGGTATAAGGGCAAAACACCCAACCCGAACCCGACCCGTTTAATAAACGGGTCAAAAACTTAAACCCAAACCTAACCCGACCCGTTTAACCCGTTTACTAAATGGGTCGGGTCGAGTCAGGTCGGGTTGGCTACCAAAACGGCCCGGTGATTTGATTACCTCACTCACGGCCAACATACCCACCATTTAGGCCCGGCCCATTATGAAAAAAAATAAATAAAAAAAAGGCCCCATTTAGAATTTTCGCCTTAGGCCTCAGTTTGTATCGAGACGGCCCTGCTCTCTCTCTCTCTCTCTCTCTCTCTCTCTCTCTCTCTCTCTCTCTCTCTCTCTCTCTCCCCGGGGTAGCGGAGTTGGGGGTTGGTTGGTCGCACCGAAGGCTCCCGCTTTGTGCCAATCGGCATGGGCATGCCGAAGGCGGTCAGGTGTATTGTCGTCGCATACGACGGTGGGGGTGGTGATGCCCAGGGGGTGTGTTGCCGCCGAAGGCAGCCCGCTGCAGTGCCGACAGGCACGGGCATGCACTAGTTGTAGACGTAATGAAACAAATTACTTTATTATAAAAATTCCAAAAAATGAACTTCATAAGAATAGAAGTGTACAAGTTTAGCAAAAAAAACAAACCATCTATAAGGTTTTCTATTTCCCATCAGGAGACGTTTGGTATCTCTCTTCACCATCACCATTGTCAGAATCAATAGCTAGCTCGTCTTTATCTGAGTTGTCTCCTAAATCTATGTATTGCTCTTCTTCATCAGTCCCACATCATCCGTCATCACGAGCTCCTCGTCCACGTTTGTTTGCTACTAGCCTACTACTGACATTTCCTATTTTACCTCTGTAATATACTAATATCACGATCCCACCATTCCTTCAAATCCCACCTAATTGTCTCTACTTGATCTAGCATCGTTGCCACTGCTATGCCACCCATACGGCATCTTATTTGGCTTTATCTCAATGCTCTTATTCCACAGCTAAGTCATGTGCTCAACTTGCACCCAAGTCATGATGTCGCCCTAAAGGACCAACTCGTCTGTATCAATGATCCATGGGTGATCTTTCAATGTCTCATTGAGCTGGATAGGATTATAGAACCGGTTTCGCTCATCACTTAATGAATCCTTCTCGCAGTTTCTGGACGTCTGCACAAAGACCAAGTTGTTGAGGGTAAACATTTTGAAAGTAGAACTCATTACATTATCAAATTGAAATTGCTTGAAGTAATGATGAAGGGATGCAATTGACTGTCATTCGAACATGCTGAAATAAAATTTGCAGCTTGACATAGAGCAAGTTTATATTGACATGAATTTGAATTTGAATCCATGACCATACTTAAATTGTATTCAAAACATACAAATTATTCTTCTTAAATAACAAAAACGGCCAAAAAGATGGATATCTTCAAGAACTAGAACAAAATAAAGTCATTCGATCATGTCCTACACACCCATTAGTGTCAGTGTCAAAATTTCCATAAATTTTGGTTGGCAGTCAAGGCAAAGACTACTATTAGGATGCTTTGTGTAAATAAAGTCAAAACTATTCGAAGATATACCACAAAGGTTTTTAGCTACCTGAATGACGAATGACTCGAGACTTTTTTCACCACCATCAGAATCAAATCTCCCTGAATGTGAATCTTCCCTGCCTTGGATTGAAGATAGCTGATATACTTCTAGAGAAGAAACAAATGTCTGCCACAAAGGTGCGACTATGACTGGACCAATATGGGATTTAGACATATGAGCATCACAAGGCAAAAAAGAAAATAAGAGAATATGGATGTATAATTTTCATAAGTTGCGATATACTTGCCGGGAAATTGTGCATCGATAAGGTTTGGAAAATTCTGAACAAACTGAAGTAAACACTTTAACACCTGATGGTACAAGAATATAACTTTTCAACCAATTTGCACTTGTGCAATAACTAACATTGCCGCAGTTTAACATATGTATCTACCTGCATCCTAATGCTCCAATCATCAGGATCATCAGACTGTACAGGAAGTTGTAAAATAGTGATGAATTGCTCCATCAACGAGTTAAGCATTGGCAACATCAATGCAATGGTTTCTGTCTGAACCAGCAGATCTTCATAGTCAATTCCGTAGGCACTAGCGCCTAATTTCTCACAAAAGCAGCATGGCCCACAAATATTCAAAGTAGTGAATAACTCAAAATATACAAGTAATGTACCTTGTATACACCACTCATAGAACCCAAAATGGAAATGGAAGAATGAACTATTGAAAGAGCTTTCGCACGCAGTGCTTTTTCATACAGCTGAAAATATGGCAAAATTAATGATAAAGGAAGTATTCAACATCAATACCTCAGCAAAAGACAAAAGTTATTCTCTTGCAAACAGCAAGCAGCAAATATCAAGTAAGCTAGAAGAAACTTATGCCTTCATTTTGATTAATAGTTGAATTAAAGAAAGCATTTGAATACCAACTCACATCTGGAGATGCTATAATTGTGTGTAAGAATGGGAACAGAGTCGGGACCAATTTTGGCACCAATGTATCATCCAAATCATCAGAGATAAGAACCAGACATCTTAAAGCACCACGAACTGCAAGGAAGAACAACAATGATCTGAACATCCTCAGATGACAAAAGAAAAAAGTAAATCAATGATAGTTGAAAGCTAATATATCAAACATCAACGAGATTATTCAAGGAACTGGACATATACTACAGTGTGCAAATCATGCTTAACTAAAAAAAAATGACAGCTAACTTGAGAGGGCCATGATCACAGTACAGAATGTACCTCCATCTAAGTTGCTCTGGTCACTAATTAGATTCAATAGAAAAGGCAACAAATCGGGCCAATCCTCTGGCCAATCATATTGCGCGATGGATGCTACCGCCATGCCAATAGCTGTGCGAATTTTCCCATGTGAGTCACCCAAAGAAGGAAGCAGAAGCTGTCGTATCACTCCCTGATTATTGGTGCAGATTCAGTAAAAGGAGGTTATGCTGCATAATGCTAAAAAATTAGACGCTAACACAATTGGCATGTGACGACCGGATGGATACGAAATTGAAATGACCAGACAAATAAAATTCTATGAGGCAACAATGAGTACTATACTACCAACAATAGAAGTGCCAAATTCATAGAATTCAGGAGTTCCACAGAAAGAGATTTAGATCATAGTCATTATGAGCTCATAATGTTCTAAAGCTCAAGGCCACAAATAAAATCCATAATGACATGTACATTCATATCATAAAACTTCAGAGATATGTAGTGAAACAAAAAGAACACCTTCTCTGCAACCGAAACAACAGGGTGTACGAAATTCTCATCATCTTCCTGCCAATGCTGTTTTATGAACTGCTTTAGCAATACAGCTGCCAGGTAAGGAGTGTTAAGACTTAACACTGCAATATCTCATTTTGCCACAACCAATCACCACAATGTGGTGATTGGTAAAAGAGGAATCAACCATTGTGATCATTTTAAAAAGACAAGGATATCTGGCGTAGCCCAAATGGGATCTCCTTGTTGACAGTAACCTTTGCGAGAGCAACTCCAAATCCTTCAAGGGAACCAACAATGCACCACATTGTATTAGCTATCGATAATCACCAGTTTTTGCTTATCAAGAACACAAGTAAACAATAGAGAAGAAACCACCAAGCCAATGATCACAGAATTGAATGCCATGAAACTACGCCAAGAAATAGGGACAAATGTGCGCATGTATGGCGAGTTCCGTGGCGAACGATGAATTGGGAATGAAAATGATCAGGGTTTCACGATGAAAGATGGATTGGGAATGAAAATGATGACTTGGGTAATCTAGGAAATGATCAAAAACAGAATTTCCGAAGTTGAAGATGCAGAAGACTGAATTGGGTGTTCTAAGAAATCATCAGACATGATGCAGTTGGAGAAGAAAACCCACAAAACACTGAATTAAGCTAGCAGAGATCGATTACAAGATTGGAACCACGAGAGTTTCCAAATAGAGAAGTGCCACGCATTGAAACCGCGAATTCCGGTGGATACGTTCACTGCTGGGGAGAAGGAAGAGCAGGGGTTCCGATGAGAGCGGACCTGGCTGAAGCGACGCCTGCTGCAACGAGGCCTCGGCGAAGGACCGGATATCGTGGCTGGTGTCCAGGGTGGCCGTCAGGCAGTCGATCAGCCATTTCTGGTCCTGATCCACGGGGACCGCCATCGAGAAACCCTAGAGCTCGGCTTGGAAGATGAGCTCCAGGGAGAGGGTTTAGGGTTTTGGGGGGATGTCGGAGATGTGAGGGGGGCGTCGGATGGGATGGGGAGCGGGAAGGGTGGGGTCCGCCGGTCCCTCGCCGGAGAGGTTTAGGGTTCTTTCGCGGGAAAGAGAGGTTGTAGCCTCAATTGGGTCAGGGGAACACGAACCCAATTTGATTCGACCTGACCATTCGTACTAACTGAACTATGACTACTGAATTTTATGCCAACTAATCAAATTGAACCCAAGCCATAGCCAGGATTGGTGGCTGTAGGGGTGGCAATGGGTCTGGTCGGGTCGGGTCGGGTCGGGTCTAGCTTCGGGTCGTGTCCAAACCCCTAGACCCGGACCCGGACCCGGACCCGACCCGTGTAACTAATCATGTCTAGATCCTTAATCCGGATCCGACCCGTTTATTAAACGAGTCTATCGTGTCGACCCGTTTACGACCCGAACCCGTTTAGCCCTGACTCAGACCTGCTAACTTCATGTCGGGTCCGAAATTGCCAGCCCTAGGTGGATGCCACCAAGTTCTAGAATAAAATAATAATAATGGGATAATTAAGTGTAAGTCCAATATATAGGATCAAGAAAATGTGCAGGGCAATTAATAGTTTCATCTAGGGCGAACAATTTTGAACACGACAAGGCAAACCCAACACGAAATTAGTGGGTTTGGGTTAAACGGGTCGGTTCCGAGTTTTGTCTCTGACCCGTTAAGACCCTTTTTAAATTCAATGGATTTTGTTGGGTAGGGTCTACCTAGCATCCGATCACAGTGTCACATAGCCAGTTATGTGATTCACCGGTAGAACTGTTGCTTCGGGAGTTCAAATCGTTGCTTCGAGAGTTCAAAGCGTTGTCGAGTCAAGTCGGGTCGGGTCTACCCAGCAAACTTGGCGATCAAAAACATACAAGGTTGGCCCGTAGAAAGTTCAAACAGTAGCTTCGGGAGTCCTTTGTTGAGCAAGGCAGATTAGAAGAGGGAACAAAAAGGACCCAACGACGTCCATAAATAATGCTCTTCCAAATGAAGTGGTAGTCCGATTCGTTGTGCTTGGTTCTAGCATGAAACACAATAAAGTAGACGAAGATACTCGAAGCTTGCGCAAGAGATGGGAGATCCATACCATCTCAACACAAGCAAGTGTGAGCGAACGATACTCTGCTTTGGCACTAGGCAAGAGACTGTTGCTTGCTTCTTAGCACTCCAAGAGATCATATTAGGACCCAAAAAAGCTTGAAGTGGAACGTCGAGTGCCAGGGCAACCCACCCAATCGGCATCTGAATATGCATGAAGAGCAAAGGTGTCGGGAGAAGAACGAAATATGACACCATAAGTCAAGGCACCTTTCAGATAACAAAGGATTCGTTTGGTAGCCGCAAGGTGTAATGTCCAGTGGGTACTCATAAATCGTTCGACATATTGAAATGCAAAGGAGATGTCCGGACGGATCATCGTTGAGTGTTGAAGAGACCCAACAATACGACGATGCTCAGTGGCATCCAAGAGGGTATCTCCATCAATGACGGAGATATGGAATTTGGCACTTAAAGGTGTGGTGCATAGTTTTGCACTCATCTGTAGAGCAGCGACGCAATAGATCCAACACGTACCGAGCCTAAGACAGATGAAGATTGGATGCAGTATAGGACACTTCGAGTCCAATAAAGTAAAGCAGAGAGCCCAAGTCCTTGATCTCAAGCTTAATTTTGAGCCAGGGAGTTAAAATAAAGGATGCTAATAAGGGCATGGACCTGCCAATAAGAACGATGGCGTCCAGAGATAGTAGTTGGATCATTTGTTGTGAGGTTTTATGAAACACGAACATGGAGTGATCGGTGTGGCTCTGCTGAAATTCAAACCGAAGGATGAATGAAGTGAATCTCTGAAACCAAGAACAGGGTGCTTGCTTTAAGCCATAGATAGCTTTATGTAGCTGACATACATGATTAGGTCGGGTAGAATCAACAAAGCCCGGGGGCTGCGCCATAAGAACACTCTCTTGAAGGTGGCCATGAAGGGAAGAATTTTTAAAGTCCAGTTGATGAATGGACCATTATGAGTAGGGCTGGCAATTTCGGACCCGACACGGCAGACCCGACCCGACCCGACACAAAGTTAGCGGGTCTGGGTCAAGGCTAAACGGGTCGACGCGATAGACCTGTTTAATAAACGGGTCGGGTCCGAGTTTAAGTCCTGGACACGGTAGACCCGGAAAGACCCGTTTAAAATCCAACGGGGCGGGTCAGGTCGGGTCTACCCTCAATCCGATACTGTAATATATAGTATCAGCGGGTCTATCGGGTTAGGTTGTGTCGAGTCGGATTGGGTCGGATCGGGGTCGGATCGAGTCAACTGAATAAACCCGTGTGGTAAACGGGTCTACCCGTTTATAAACGGGTTGGGTACAGGTTTAGGATCTAGATACGATTAGTTAAGCGGGTCAGTCAGGGTCTAGGGGTTTTGGACACGACCCGAAACTAGACCCGACATGACCCGACCCGACACGACCCATTACCACCCCTAATTATGAGGTAACAACAAGATTGAGAACCATCCGGATAGTAGCAGGTTTGACAACCGAGCTGAAGGTCTCATCGCAGTCCAGTCCCAGCAACTGATGGAATCCTTTGGTGATGGGACGAGCTTTTTTTATCATTCAATGGAACCATGGGATCATCGTTTGAGTTTGAACACCCACTTACAACCAATAATATTATGATGAGGTGCTATAGGCACCAATAATATTATAATGGCTGGTCATGGCCCAGGCGAGTTTGCAGTGTTGGTCGGTCCCTAAACATGGGAATTGACCCCAAGAGCTGGTGGCGAAAGAGAAGGTAGTTGCAGTATACGTCTCAAAAGGAAAAGCAGATTCATAATAATAAAAAATTTGTCGCAAAAACATACTTGCCGCCGCCCCATAGATTGAGAGGCACACTACTAGTAAGAAGAAATGTATGGAGTGAGTTTCAATCTATGCACCCCGGTGCACACGGTATATATATATACTAGTAATATCCATGCCTTCGACACTGCAGCGGCCGATGGACTACCTCTGCGCGCTACTGATCAACCTGTCGCCGCCGCCGCCAGGGAGAATAGATATTTCTAATAAAAAGCACAATCATAATCATGTTTTTTTTTTTTGGATAAATTATCAAGTTTTTTTTATTTAAATGACTTTTACATGATAATAATAGGATACAAATCTCTAACCAATGTAATGACAACTTTGCTCTTATTCGAAGAGTAACTAGATACTCATGGTCGCTCAAATGACTTCATATCTTACTTGCCTACTACTTATGTTTTTTAAAACCAAGCAAGCAAAGTTATAATTCTACAAATCTATTGCTTGTAAACTCCGACATACGGCATGATCACTGATCCGAACCAAAGAGTCCCATTGTTCTCTTCCACCTCGCTAATGGAGGTCATGCTCCTTCCATCCAACACCTCCAAGACACTTCCCTCTCCGCTGAGCCTCACTGCGACGGGATGCTCCTTTGGCCCTCCTTGCTTTGCTGACTCCTGATCTAATCGGAGCTTTTCTTGACTAAGGAGCTTTTCTTGACTAAGGGCCACCCAAAACTCCCCCGCGGGGTTCGTCTTGATGTTATCCGGGTAACCGGAAAGTTGCGCAAAGACGTCAAAGGTTCCGCTCCTCTGCCCTCGAAGCCAATACCTTAGGATCCTGCAGGTGGTGGTTTCTGCGACGAGGACGAAGGATTTGTCCTTGCTTACGGCCACACCGTTCGGAAATTGGAGGCCTTTGATCAGGACGGTTAGATTCTTGGTTTCGGGGTCGTATCTCATCAGCCTGCCAGTAGCATCACCGGTGATCACTGCCCATACATAGTCCCTGCAGGGGAAGTTCATTGATTCAAATTTAGAAGCCACAACACTTGTTTTGAGACCGGACGAAGTAATAAACATTGACCTCTTACATTAAGATAAATTTACCTATTAAGTGTGCAGTTTAATATAGAAATTTCTCATCTTGATTAGAGTTGGGATAAGACTTGGATGATGATGATGATGACGATGATGAGGAAATTCTATTGTACCCACTTCCGTACATAAATAGACAAAGGGAAATTATAGGGTTCCACTACGGTACCAAATTGAAATATTCAATACCATGCAGAATCCATCTCCACCATCCATCTCATTTTCCATGCATCTTAATGGTGGGAGCTATATTCAAAGGCCATGGGATAAACCTAGGTGGATGCCTAAGATCCACCATAGAAAATGTGTCTTGCTTGCCACTCCTATTGTTTTAGGTCAGGACCCCTATTATTTTTCTGTTATAGAGATTTTGCTTTTTATAATTTAAAACTTTCAACGAGTGATAAAATAAGCATTATCCGAACCTGTACAGCCTAACCCAACCCACCGACATGCACCAACCCAATCTAGAGGAAAATTTTGTTGACCGGTTTGTGTAACCAGTAGCATTATTACCTACTAATAATTATATGCCATGTATTGGTATTTAATCCAAGCTTGGAGCATGGGCGACAGTTGTGATCAAATTTAAACACGTTATTATCGTCGGTTATGCTACCAAACCGAGAACCAACCCGACCTTAGTGTGGGTTGGGTTGGTTCGGGTTATAATATTGTAGATCCGAATTAGTTCGACTCGGTTCGGCTCGGTTTTGGGTTGGCTCAAACCAGAACCAGCCTGACCCGAGTTGCACGTACCCCTAATGCTCGTAGCTCCACCTTAAGGGGCTGTTTGTTTCAACGTAAGTGGCCGCGAAAGTCATCGAAGTGCCAGAACTCAAGCACTTTCGGGGGTTTTTTTGGACGAAAGTGATCGCAGAACTCAGAAGTGCGATTTCCGGTCAACCTCGAGAGGCCGCCTTTTCAACCACTCGACTTTGGAGCTTTTTGGTCCGAAGTGGGATTTTATATGCCACATCATACCTGCAAAACACTTTTTACACTTTATGTCATTTTCCTTATAATACTTTTACCAATAATTTATGTCATATTATCCTTATAGAACATTTTATACACTTCTGCCACTTCCCTGCAGAACACTTTCGTTAAAACAAACACTAGAAGTTGTAGAACTACAGCTCCTAGTATTACCACTTCCATCAAAACAAACAACGGAACAGGGACTTCCGGTCGGAAGTCCAAGTCAACACTTCCAACACTTCTACCACTTTCAGCACTTCTCCTACTTCCTAACAGCCAACGGCCCCTTAGTGTCGTTGTCCCTTCCAGGACTCTCTCTCTCTCTCTCTCTCTCTCTCTCTCTCTCTCTCTCTCTCTCATCCTCTCGATCTCTAGATGACGGTACTTGGTGGCGCAAAGAGAGAGAAAGAGGGGGGGGGAGGTCTCTTTGGCGGAGTTGGGTGAGCCACTAGACGCCAGTACTCGGTGGCGCCATGAGAGAGAGAGAGAGAGAGAGAGAGAGAGAGAGAGAGAGAGAAGGGGGGGGGGAGGTCTCTTTAGCGGAACTGGGTGAGCTACTAGACGGTAGTACTCGGTGGCGCCATGAGAGAAAGAGAGGTCTCTTTGGCGGAGCTGGGTGAGCTACTAGACGATAGTACTCGATGGCGCCATGAGAGAGAGAGAGAGAGAGAGAGAGAGAGAGAGAGAGAGAGAGAGGTGAAGGTCGCTTTGGCGGAGCTGGATGAGCCACTAGGCCCACTAGGCGGCAGTACTTGGCGGCGCCACTGGGCATGGAGGTGGTGGCCCTTATCAATTCTAGTGGTGCTGGCCCTTAGTAAATCTGTCGGTGCGAATAGTAGTAGTAACACCCAGATCATTAACTATCTGAAAGAGTACGTGTTGTATAGGAGAGAAGGCAATCACCTCCTCTGGAACCGGGTGCTGCTGTCAGTGAAGTACACCATCCCACTCCCCTGGTCAACGTCCAGCCCATTCGTACACCCGAAGGCCTCGCCACCCGCCGCCGTGGCCACCCGCGCCGCCACCCCTCCCTCCGGCCCCACCGCCAGCAGCCCGAAGGACGCGTCGGCGATGTACAGATCCCCCGTCGCCCTGTTGAACTGCAGCCCCAGCGGCCTCCCGCACACGCTTTCCATCGACCCGGACTGGGAGCCATCGCACCCTTTAACCCTGCTAAACAAAACCCAAACAGCTTAGTACGTATTAATCCCGGATTAAGCGACATTGTTAGTGGGAGGGCTTAGCCCTTGCCTCTGCCGTGAGGGGACGGCGAACACCCTCCACCCAAGACCATGACCCTCCCACTTGAGGACCGTGCCGTCGGAGACGCCGGTGTAGGGTCCGCCGCCGGAGCGGTCGAAGGCGAGGCTCTCCGGCCCGACCGTGGAGTTGAGCGGGATCCGCCTGAGCCCCTGGAGCTTGTCCATGGCCTCTTCCTGGACTGCAGGGGCTAAGGGAGGAAGCAGTAGACCGGTGAGGAGGACGGAGATCAAAGGAAGCATGGTCGTTGCCGGTGCAATGGACGGCATCTTTGTTGGGTTTTGATGATGGGAATAAAAAGGTTGGGATTGGCTGCTTAAATAGGATCAATTACACTTTGCCCCCCCCTCTGAAGCTTAGCTCAAAAACACTTAACCCTATAGTTAGAAAACTACAATTTGCCCCCTCAATTCAGTTCTTATGGGAGAAAAAAAAGGATAATGTGCGTAAAGTCCCTGACAACATTTCACTATACTGATAAGGACCGACAGCAAGATGCCTCTGCACCAAGTCCTCCCGTTTGAAAAAAAATCCATTTTACTCTTCGATCGTTTAGAAAATAACAATTTTATGTCTACTCGTAGCTGTACAATGAAATCACTTGAAGAGTAACATTCCGGTAATATAGAGTAACAATTGCTATAGTGATTTCACTGTAACCAAAAAAAAAAAGATTTGATTTTTTTTTTGCTACAATGAAATCACTATAGCAATTGTTACTCTTTTTCCACCGAATTGTTATTCTTTGCTATTATTGCAGTAATTGTTGCTCTTTATTATCGAATTGAGTAACATTTGCTACATTGATTTTACTGTAGCAAAAAAAAAATGTATCGATATTTTTTTAAAAATTACTACAGTGAAATCATTGTAGCAACTGTTAGTCAATTCGGCATATTGTTACTCTTTATTACCTAATTGACTAACAATTGCCACAGTGATTTGACTGTAGAAATTTTTTTAGTCTATATTTAAAAAAAAAAAGAACTACAGTGAAATCACTGTAGTAAACCCGTGGGTTAAGCTCTATAGCGACAATGACGGAGGGGCATGCATTAAGGGGCAGTTTGGTCATTAAAATGTGATAAAATTTATATGTGGGACTTGCTCCAGCTGCATCTTTTTTCGGAGTGACCTTTTGCAACACCATCTTGTTACCTGTCCTCTCCCTTAAACTTATCTCTTGTCAAGACCTCTCACTAAGTCCCCCCCCAAAAAAATTACCAAATTAAGAAATTAAATAGTTGACAAAAGGGGGTATTGTGCTAATATTTCAAACTTTAGGGTGCCGTTTGGAACAAAATAAACTAAGGGAACTTGAGATGGGCAAATTGTATTTTACCCTTTTTTTTAAAAAAATATAATAATAGAATCCAGCCGTGGGTAGTTTGAGGGACCATATATAGGTGGTATTAAAGCCGCAAAGTCCCACCGGATATGGATTCAGGGACCCGATGGGGGTTCAATTTTGAAAAAATAAGTTGCACTAAATAGTCCGGTAGGTGAGGAGGTCCGGTAGGTGAGGAGGTCTGATTCATTTATAGCTAAACCTTAGATTACAGTTGATTCACTTGATTGTGTACAAGTTGGGGGTTAAAATTTGGTAAGATGGGGTATAGGAATAATGAAGGTAGTACTAGTACCCTACTAGATAGGGATTTAGAGACCCCTAATGGAATCGGCCAGTGATCGTGTGAAAGCCAAGATGGCGATCAAGATCCAAGAGCTAATAGCCTGTAGTCATGACTCCTGAGACGGAAAACCAAAGATGAATGAGGTAAGGTCAGGTGTCAAAGGCCATGAATCAATCCCATGACGCCTTGAGAAAATAAGATTTTGGGTTATAAATAGAATTTTTCCTCCCAAACAGGTATGACACGTCTTAAAATTGTGAGCCGTTGCAGATCTCATAAGAACTCCGTGGTTAAGTGTATTTGGGTGAGAGTAGTACTAGGATGGGTGACTTCCTGAAAAGTCCTCGTGCAAGCACGGACGAAGCAGACAATACTGTGTTTGTGTGGAGAAGGATGTTACAGATCGGCCAGTAGCGCCCAGGCGCATCCCATGTGGAAACAATTAATGGCTGCGATGCACAAGGGCACTTTAATTTGGTCACAATCGGGGCAACATGTGCATCACATGCGTGTGGGCTCTGTTGTCCGATTTCATTGCAGGAGAGAAGTCGATTATAGTAGGGACTCAACTCTAGTCATGTAACAAAATCGACATGTACCGCCCACATGCGCTCTGTTGGGAATCAGATTTTGGCGCTCTAATACCCATATGTTGGGATCTGGTGCGAGGCCCGTGCAACGGTGAAACCTTGAGATGCGAAGAAGCACCACCAGTAGGCGACTACACTGACAACATCGAATCAAGCACAAGCAAATAAACCATAATAATCAACACACAATATTTAGGCGACAAATGACCAATGGATTCACTGGTATAAGGAGGAACTAAGAGTAGAAGTTTGTCAGCATCTACCAATCTCTCATGTGGGGGATGATCCTCGTGCCGTTCGAAGACTCCGACCAACAATCAATCGATTCGATGTTGGTTCTTGACTTGAGCTTTGAAATAAAGGAGAGAGTGAGTAGAGAATAGTATACAAATGTATGGTCTCGAAGTTTGGCCGAAGCCTACAACTCAGTGTTATAAGGTGCAACCTTAATTCACTAACATAAAAATATAGTGACCTCAACAGGCCGAGTGTCACTTGTCTATCTTCGAATGAGATAGAGAGAATGACAAAGCTCTGGTTTTCGAAAAATTGATCTGGAAATCAAAAAATCAATCCGGAACATTCGTCAGGTCTGCTATTTATAGGGGTTTGGAAATATCCGGTTTCCGGAGCGGTTTCTGCAGTTGCCTCGACAGGCTGCAGGCATGGTTGGTGGGTCCCACCCACCTTCGTCTCTGTGGACCCCCAAGCAGGGCTGGTGGGTCCCACCTTCACCTTTGTGGACCCCCAAGCAAGGCTGGAGGGTCCCTCCTTCGTTTTTGTGGACCCCTAAGTGGGTTGTTGAGTCCCACCATCATCTTTGTGGACCCCAAGCAGGGCTGTTGGGTCCCACTTTGGGGTCTTGGCCAAATTTTGCACCCACACCTCACACCACACCTTAATATCCTCCAAGGAGAAAAGATCTCACTGCCCATACCCATTTCGAAGAACAAAAAGAAACACTCCTTGAAGCCCGTGGACCTTCAATGCCTGTTGTAGCTCGTGTGTCCTTAGCGTGGAATTTCTGTATTAACATTAAAAAAGATGACTTTGGTTATTGCTTTAATTAAAATACTACTCTGGTGTATGATAATACTCATATAATAAAAGGACCATAGGGAACACAGTAGGCCACTGAGGCGCATGGAGGATCCATGCTTGGGAGACCCAGTGGACCAGTTCTGTGTAGACCTAAAACTAGTTCACAGCTTAGGTGATGCCGGTCGCTTAACCGAGAACAAGCTGTTGGCAGGTAGAGGATGTGGTGAAGTCTCCACCACGGGAACGTGGGATTTCCATTCACCTGACCAAGCACGATGATCGTGTTGAACAGGAACCAAGACGGTGCATAGTTCAGTGATTCAGACACTGGTGCATAAACCGTCTTACTACTATAGATAACATATTCTTAATCCTGAGGGACCATATTCACTAGGCCAACTAGTTGCGTGGTGCTTTTGTGGGGGAAAATCTTCGTGCCGACCCGAAGACTTTCGCAGCACCAGTCAATTGAAATTGAAGTTGACGTCGAAGATTGTTGTTCGATCTATTGATTAAAGTTGAAGCCTTTGATATGTAAACAGAGAGATGCAATCAGAGAGATTGTTGACACAAGATGTGATCTCGGAGTTTAGTAGAAACCTACGTCTCCGTGCTATAGGGAGCAACCCGAATTCACTAACACTTATGTTGAAGTGATCTCGACAGGCCGAGTATCACTGAAAACACTCTGATCTCTTCGAAAGAAAAAAGAAGATCAAAGAGAGGTGGAAGATGGGAAGTTGGAAATCCCAGAGCTCTGGTTTTTTAGAACTGAGAGTTTGATCCTTTTACATTCGAAGGCTCTGCTGTTTATAGGATTCCCGGGGAGGAATTTCGGGGCAAATGGCGGTTTTCTGCTGTCGTATTTGGGGATTCTTCAGGTAAAGCTGGCGGGCCCCGCTACCGTCTTCTGGGGGATTCTACAGGCTCGTGGGCCTACCGGGCAGGGCCGGTGGGTCTCGCGGTGGTCCTCGTAGGCCCACCCGGCAGGGTCGGTGGGTCCCGTGGTAGTCTTCGTGGGCCCACCAGGCAGGGCCGGTGGGTCCCGTGGTAGTCTTCGTGGGCCCACCAGGCAGGGCCGGTGGATCCCGTGGTAGTCTTCGTGGGCCCACTAGGCAGGGCTGGTGGGTCCCATGGTAGTCTTCGTGGGCCCACCAGGCAGGGCCGGTGGGTCCCGTGGTAGTTGGTAAACTTCTGCCAAAATTTGCACCCACAGCTTTGATGTACCAACGTGTGCGGACCTTCCATAGTCCAATACCACGGTACATTGGGTTACCTGATTGGCGCTTGAGTGACATGTAATCCCTACAGGTTATCCGACGTCCAGTGTTGGATGGTTGCGTTTTGATGAGTCAATCTGTCCACACAGTTAACCCAGGCCTGGTGGTTGTCAGTATGACTGACGATGTTCCAGATGCTAGGTATAGCACCGGAAGGTGTGTGGTGTTATAGATAACAAGTCATCAAACCCTAGTCAGATGATCGATCGGGATCTGACGGTGCTCCCCACAGCCCGAGTCATATCATGGCACCAGTAATAGGAGGGACTGAGGATTATCGGAGTATAGTAGAGAACAGGGTTACGAGGGAGTAACATAAGTTTAGGATCACTAGAGTTCAACTCGCGTCGCACTCTGGGTGGCTACGCAGGTTAATCGGATTAGGGTTGATTAACGAAACTTTTGGTGTGTCACCGGAACAGTTAATCAGGGATCCGGTTGCAGCTAGAGATCCCGAACCCTGAAGGTTCCACCCTGTTATTGCATATAGGAACTGTTCCCCAACCTAGTTGGATATGTTAGATGCGAAGTAGCGCGATGGAGCGCAAGCCCAGAGCCTAAGAACCAAATTCACATATATTACGGGCCATAGGGGTATTTTGGTAAATACTAAAATATGACTCAGAACACATTGAATATAGATCTTAGAATGAGCGGAATAATTCCAGGAGCTCACAGGCGCTGACGGAACTCGATTCCGAGTAGCGCACCTCACTCAGTCTCTCTTTCAGTTTTCCACTTTTCATGAAGGGCGTTTTCGTCCAGGCTTCACGATAGACATTGGAAATCCCTAACCCCCCCCCCTCTATCCTAATCTCTCTAGGGCCGGCCCTAGCTTCCTTGAAGCCATGGGAGACCGACCCTATAAGTAGAATAGGGAGAGGGAGGGCCGGTCCTATGGTTTTTCCCCTCTCCTCCAAAAATCCGACCCCTCTCTCCTCCTCCTTTGTGGTTTCGGCCAAGGAAAAGAGAGGAAGAAGAAGGGAGAAGAAAGAGGAAGGAAGGAGAAGGAAGAAAGGAGAAAGAGGAGGAGAAAATCTCGTGGCTCACCATCGTCTTCGCAATGGATTCCTCCGTCGGCTCATAATCCTTGCACTCAGAGACGGGATTTCGAGGATTCTTCAATTCGCAAAGAACAAGGTGCTATCCGACAGTTTTCCTTGCGATTCAAGTGCGGTTCTTCATCGTTCCGTCATCTCTGAATCATAGATCCAAAAGGTATAATGATTCTAAACACCTAACTAGATGCATGCATGTCTTCCGTAGATCATAGTATGCCTCTAGGGTGTCCGCACATATGATAAGATTGTAGATTTGCATGTAGATTGCTTTGAAGAATTAATTATAATGGAACATACACCGTATGATCTTCGGATCTTTCTTTTGCTTCCGCTGCGACTCTGATAAGCGGATCCAATTCCAACAATTGGTATCAGAGCACGCTTTGGTGTATGTTTCAGAGCACGCTTTGATTGAGTCATTTGATGTGTAAGACATTTAGTTTCTTAAATGTATTATTTCTGATTGACTATAAAGATATTGTGTTCTAATCCATTGAGATTATTAAGGAAATTATATTCTAATCCATTGGGATTATAAAGTAGGACCAAGTATAGACATAAAGATACGTCTATTCTAGGAGTGAACATCTTGACCAAGTTCACTCATACAGCTTTCCAGATTAAGTTACTTTGTGGGTTTGTCTTAGTGGTACTTGTGGTTATGGAAGAAAATGTGCGGCTCTAAAATGAATAGCACAAGACCGCCTGGCCCTTACCATTGAGCTTTCTCATTAAAGTTAAAGGGCCTAGAGCATTATGGAAAAGCCATAAAGTTTGTTTTTTAATTCTTTGGCCGGCATTTAAAGTTTCTTTTGAATATCCAATCACCTGACCACATAAAGTTTGTTTCAAATTTATTTTACATATACAAACGTATATTATATATTTTTAAATTGTGGTCAATGTGGTCCAAGTGGGAGATTGTAAACCTATGGGCTTCCAGATGTGGCCCACATGCCTACATGTGAGGTCCACAGTCCATATAAGGCTTAAACCCAATAAAGGATGGGCCTGGGTGATTGTTGATTGGGCTTACCATAATTATATATGCTCCGGGCTACTGGGCCCAAGTTTAAGATCAATCCCATCCGTTGGATCTGTTGATTTCTCTGATGGGGAGAAATCATAAAGGGTTATAAATACCGGTACTTGGTCCCCCTCCCGGGTAACGACATCTCTACGTGAGTTTTCTGGATACCCCCTCTGTCCACACCAGAGAAAGATCCCTCTTGCCACAGGGAGTGGAAACCAAGTCCGAAGAAAACGCATCGGAGATCGTGATTCGCACAAGTTCTTCATCCATGGATTCTTCCGCTTTTGGTAACGATCCTATACTTTTAGATGTAGGATCTCTCATGGATGATCAGGACTAAAATCCACTAACATATCATACTTACCAAAAATCAGAAAATTCTAAAACTTCTAGGGTCATTAAATGCTAGAAGTTTTATTGATCGTCCATTGTAACTGTTAGTCTTGCTTTGTACATTTGATGACCCTAAAAGTTTTAGAAATTACTTATTTTTTATGAGGATGATCACCTCACCTTAGACAAGACACCCACTAAGTTTTAGCAATATATATATATATATATATATATATATATATATATAGGATAACGATCTCACTAACTCTTCTATGAGATAACTTTGAGAAACCTATCTAGAGATTTTAGAATTTGATGAAAATTGATGAGCATGCTCTCTATGGCAAGTTGATCATCCTCACAAAAAATCATCAAATTCTAAAATCTCTAGAAGCATCAAATACACAATTGAAATTATTGGTTTTAATCGATGGTCGATAAATCTTCTAACATTTGATGCCCTTAGAGGTTTTAGAATTTGATGATTTTTTGTAAGGATGATCAACTTGCCATAGAGAGCATGACCACCAATTTTCATCAAATTCTAAAACCTTTAGATAGGTTTCTCAAAGTTATCTCATATCTCACTGGATCGCTACCCTATATATATAGGGGAATGCTTAGGTGTGGTCCGCAGTCTACCGATGCATGGGCCGCGTGCATTCGATGCATGGAGTGGTGCATCGGATGGCTGTGGACCACGGATCGCAGACCGCACCTAAGCATTCCCATATATATATATATATATATATATATATATATATACACACACACACACACAACGCCGCTAACTTACGGGACGTCCCATACGAACAGAATGCGGGACAAACTTGTGAGCCGTCCAATTTTATAAAAACGGTCAGATCTCAAAGGCTGCAAAAAGATCGCTCGTCGCCCGACACGTCACCGCGTTCCGATCGCGTAATGTTTTTAGCTGTTGGATTCGCTCGGGAGGTTTTTCGTCCGACAGACACACGACGAGACATCCCACTGACAGCTCATGTTCTGCGAGGCAGCGTAGCGACAAAAGCATTGAGAGCCGATCTCTTCTCCTCTCACCTCGAGCATCTCTTTTCCTCTTACCTCGAGCACCAGACCTCCATTGCTGAGATCCTTAGGTTTGTGATTCTCGATTTCGATGACAAGATCTTATCGCGATCTCGAAGCCGACGAGGTTTAGGGTTCTTGAACCTTTGTGATCGGGATCTCGAAGCCGACGAGGTTTAGGATCTCGACTTTGTGATCGATATTTTTTTACAAAAACAGGTAACACATCTTCTTCCCCCCTCCCCCCCCCCCCCCCCCTCCCCTCTCTCTCTCTCTCTCTGAATGGGGTTTAGAGCCGCTAGTTGAGATCCTTTTTTTTTTTTTCAGATCTGAAAAACTGAAACCTAGTATTGTTTGAGCCACAAGTTGATCTAAATTATAGAGTTTAACTATTGTATCATATTATTTTTGCTTGTTTGTGCATAGTTTTATGCTTGTTATATGCTTAGTTTCATGCTAAAAAGATACATTAATAAGACCTATAAAACTAGAACTCGTATCTGAAATCCTTTCTCATGAAAACATAAGTTGTAAGCAAGATCATTCAAGGTTTTGCTTTTTGTCCCATCCTGGACAGCAAACAGATACTTGACATTTTTGCATCCGATTGAGCGTCTAAAACCCTACAAAGTTGCAAGAAACAAGCGCGCATATTACCCAAAGGTTTTCACACCCTGTTTTCATCATTTGGTGCTTTGTGAAAACAAAATACAGGCACAAAAAACATAGAAATTAGAATCATGATTTTCATTAGTTTTTGCATCATATACCATAGAGTTCTTCAATCACATAGTAGTTGGTTCCCAATGAAGTATTTACCTAAATTATTTGAATGCTTTTAAAATTAGATACTTAGTTGATGGATAACAGTCTTACTCTTTACTAATTCAAAATTTGAACCCTTTTGTTATATCCTAAATCACAAATTGATGAAATACTAAACATAAAGGTTACATCAAAGTGCTTAGCCATTAAAACTATCTTCTGCTATTCTCATAATAGGTAGAAAGTATTAACATAATAAATTTGCTACTATCAATATCGCTAGATTAATCTTGAAAGTTCTACTTCTAAGGTATGCATAGATATGAATCCAACGATTATGAGTACCTTGAATTGCACCTTCCCACAATTAGGTATACCCATTATGAGCTGCTCGAAAAAGCTGAGGGACATCACAAAGTCTTGGTTAGAGAGTCGGTTATCATTGTACTACTAGTGTCTTTTATATTATAATATAAAGTATAAATATGAATCCAATGATTATGAGTGCTCTGAATCGCACCTTTCCACAATTAGGTATACCCATCATGAGTTGCTCGAAAGAGATGAGGGCCATCACAAAGGCTAGGTTAGAGAGTTGGTTATCATTGTACCACTAGTATCTTTTAGATTATACTATGAAGTATAAATATGAATCCAACGATTATGAGTGCTCTGAATCGCACTTTTCCACGATTAGGTATACCCATCATGAGCTGCTCGAAAGAGCTGAGGGCCATCACAAAGGCTAGGTTAGAGAGTCGATTATCATTGTACCACTAGTGTCTTTTAGATTATTATATGAAGCATAAATATAAATCCAACAATTATGAGTGCTCTGAATCGCACCTTCCTATGATTAGGAATACCCATCATGAGTTGCTCAAAAGACATAAGGCTCATCACAAAGGCTAGGTTAGAGAGTCGGTTATCATTGTACTATTAGTGTCTTTTATATTATAATATTAAGTATAAATATGAATCCAACGATTATAAGTGCTCTGAATCGCATCTTTCCACGATTAGGTATACTTATCATGAGCTGCTCGAAAGAGTTGAGGGCCATCACAAAGGCTAGGTTAGAGAGTTGATTATCAGCGTACCACTAGTGTCTTTTAGATTATAATATAAAGTATAAATATGAATCTAACGATTATAAGTGCTCTGAATCGTACTTTCCCACGATTAGGTATACCCATCAAGAGCTGCTCAAAAAAACTGAGGGCTATCATAAAGGCTAGATTAGAGAGTCGGTTATCATTATACCACTAGTGTCTTTTAGATTATAATATAAAATATAAATATGAATTAGATAATTATGAGTGCTCTGAATCGCACCTTCCCACGATTAGGTATACCCATCATGAGCTGCTCGAAAGAGCTGAGAGCCATCACAAAGGCTAGGTTAAAGAATCAGTTATTATTGTACCATTAGTGTCTTTTATATTATAATATGACGCATAAATATGAATCCAACGATTATGAGTGCTCTGAATCGCACCTTCCCATGATTAGGTATACCCATCATGAGCTGCTTGACATAGCTGAGGGCCATCACAAAAGGCTAGGTTAGAGAGTCAATTATCATTGTACCACTGGTGTCTTTTAGTTAAAGCATGAAGCATCGATTAGATTATGGACACTATAATGTTTTTTTATTGTGGATAGGTATATACTTCACTAATCAATATTTTTTGTCATCTTTCTATAAACAAAGGATGGAAGAAGAATTTCCTGCTGAGATGTACACTCCACAGGTTGCAAATGACCTGAAACCAAAAATAAAGCAGGAGTTCAATTCAATAAATGATGCATATGCATTTTATAATGCATATGCAAAGGAGGCTGGATCTAGCACGATAATGGACTCCAGGAAATAGAGAAATAATGAATTGACTTAGAAATAATTTGTTTGCTTCAAGGAAGGTGATACATACGATACATATAAAAAAAGAAAGTTAAAGAAGATTGATCAAGAGGAATCTGAAAGGAATAGAGGAATGATACGTGTAGACTGTAAGGCAAGGCTAAGTGTTGTAAAACGTAAAACAAATTGGATTGTCAGTAAATTTATCAAAGCATATAACCATATATACTCATAACTCTGAGAAAAGTATATTTACTAAAATCGCATCAAAATGTTTCGAATGCGAAGAAGGCTTTGGCAAAACTGTTTACTGAGGCAAATGTATCGACCAGTCAACAAATTAGGATTATAAAAATTGAAGCAGGTGGAATTGAAAATATTGGATGTATTGGGAGAGACTTGAGAAATTATGAAAGAGATTTGAGAGAAGAAATGAGGAAACACGATACAGATATTTTGTATGAGTATTTATGTTCAAAAAAAGAAAACAATCAATCATTTTATTTTGACTTTGACAAAGATGGTGATAATAGAAGACTCGCTGCTTTTGGGCTGATTCCACATCAAGATGAGCATACAGTTTTTTTGGTAATAGTCGTGTTTGATACGACATATAACATCAATAAGTACAGTATGATCTTTGCTCCATTGTTGGGAGTTAACCACCACGGTCAGACTGTAATGTTTGGATATGGTTTTTTAAATGATGAGACAACCGAGTCTTTTGTTTAATTGTTCAAACAATGACTTCATGCTATGATTAAAGGTCCACCCAACATCATTATCACTGACCAAGATCAAGCAATGACAAAGGCAATCGCTGAAGTTATTCCTCAGACCTTTCATCGTTATTGTATTTGGCATATCATGAATAAGTTTCTGATAAGCTTGGACCAATCAATCACTGAGATTACTATTATTATTTTCAGTATAATGTATGGAATTCTGACACTGCTGAACAGTTTGAAGTAAGTTGGAAGCATGCACTACAAAGGAGTTCATTGGAAGATCATGTTTGGTTATCAACAATGTATGATTTGAGTGACAAATGGGTGACCGCTTATATTAATCATATCTTTTCTGTGGAAATGTTAAGCAGTCAGAGAGCTGAAAGTTCTTATTCTTTTTTCAAAAAGTATGTTTCTAAGAATAATTTGTTAATGGATTTTGTCACATAGTTCAATATGGTAGTTGGGCATCAAAGATATCAAGAGTTGATTTCTGATCATATCGACGTTAATGAAAAACCAAAGTTAAAATCGTTATTTCCTATGGAAAAATAGATGGTTGATGTGTACATCAAAAAAATATTCAGAGTTTTTCAAGATGAGCTTTTTGAAAATAATGCCTTTTTCTTAAAGCATGTTTGGGAAAATAAAATACAGTGTGTTTATATAGTTAAAAGCAGAGGAAGGGAATTCAAAGGTACGAGAGAATCAATAGATTCTTTTTGGGAGTGATTCATCATTCCCCAACGCAGCATACAACTCTCTGTTGTACTGCACTCTTCAAGTGTGCTTATTCCCCCTTCTCCCTTACTACCATGGCAAGTCTTTGTGAAATAACTCTGATGGCAAGAAAAAAGAAGGCGTTAAAAAACCCTCCTGGTCCAACCCTAAACACTCTAAGATCCTTTTTCAAACATGCTTATTTCGTCAAGAGATACATAAATAGACACATCCTATTGCACTGATCGAGGGGCGCTCATAGTGACTGAGGGGGTCGAAGACCAAGAAGTGAGTTATTTATATCAAGCATTCTTCTTGTGGCTAGATCCAATCCCTTGATCCCTGCGGAAAAGAAAAAGAATTTCACGTTCTTCCATTCGAGAAGGAAGGATTAGGGAAATCATATTGATTGCTGCTTTCTCCAAACCTCTGGTAAAAGCATGAAAGAAAAGGCTCAAATTGTACGATCCCTCCGTCACCCCAGAATGATAAGAATTCGGATATTGCAACATATGGATGTCATTTTTTTGAGTTTGAAGAAATCTCATGCAGACATATTTTCGCATTTCTTCGATTAAAGCAAGTATTATATCTGCCAAAATCAATACATCTTGCAAAGATGGACTAGAAGCACGAAAGTTGGAAGAATATGGGATGCAGATGGTATTGAACTTAGTGAAGTTTCAAATAAGTCAGTAATGACGAGACATGCAAAGTTATCCCAGCTGTGTTCTATTGTTGTTGATGAAGCCTCCCTCTCAGACGAAGGAACTAAATATTTGAGAGCAACAATGCAGTCGATTCATGAAAAAATTAAAAATCTTAACATAAGCAGTGGTGTTAGTGGAAGGAGAAGTACAAGTATTCTTGAGAATTGAGTCATCAATGACCCACAACAAGTATGGGCAAAGAGATGTGGAAACATATTGAAGTCATCCAAAGAAAAGACAATAAAGAGGGGTGATAGGCTTTATCGTGGATGTGGGCTACGTGGACAGTCACACGACAAACGAAATTATCCACTGTTAAATGATCGGTAATAACTATGTTATATCATTTATTTGAATGTTCTGTTGAATTTACTTGATTCTAAATGTATAATTATGTCATTTGTTTTTTGTAGATCTAATATAAATGATGATAATGAATCTTCTGATGAATCACATCAAACCGATGTAACTCCACTTACAGGTAATCTAAAGGATGTTGACATGGACGTTTTAATTTCAATTGATAAGTATCTAGCTTTATAACTTGTATTTTTTATATTTTATTATAGGATCAGATTTTATCTCGCAACTCGATTTTGATGGAAATAGATAGAAGTCCTGTAGTAGATTAGTGAAACCATGGACACATGAAGTATGTTATGTTCGAACTTCTATTATTTGTTGTTACCTATGGGTGTAATTTTTCTGTTACTAAAGAGCCATTTCAATCCACATGCGAAAAATGTTTCTAGATGCCAAAGCTCCTTATATTTCATCGACAATTCCTCCTAATCTTCCTTGGAAATTAAAGGAACCGGTCCAACCTTCCGAGGGGCTAGCACGCCAGGGAAGTGGAATTATTGGTACATTTGGGTAGTCAGAGGAACTGCATTGTGTTATTGCTTGTAATATTAGTTAACAATCGATGTTATATGAGAATTGTGCCATGGTTTGATTTACTCTAATGTGGAAGTTGTGTTGTCTACCAAAGTGCGTGCAACACTTGAGGGAAGTAATAGTCTCCTTAAGTGATATTGTTGTGAATTGCTTCCTTCTTCCTTGGTTTCTGGATCTATCCCTGGTCCAAAATAATCCAACTATATAGTCTTCTTCCTCGAATAAATACTGCTTAATTTGTAGTTCACACTTTTTAGGTCGAATTGTAGTTCACACTTGTTGATATCTGTCCCCATTTATTCATCGCCACGTCGGATTATTTTGATTAGTTGGGTCACTTGCGCTATAAATATGGGACTTACATAAGAGAAAAAGAGAGAGAGTGGCTGTGGTTGATATGATAAGAGTGAGGGAGTTTGATGTATATGGAGACTTAGGCGCCTCACATGAGGAGAAAATTGCCAGCACATCCTGCGTACCAAACAATCATATGGCCCACTGTGATTCAAGAGACATGGGGTAGTGGGATCCAATACATGGGAGTAGTGACCACCAGTGATCAAAGTGCTGATATGCTATAGGGGTAGTAGGCTCCTCGGTTTTATGGTACGCAGGATATGCTAAAAATTTCCTCCGCATGAAGGCCCTCATAGATCATGCTTTAGGGGGACAATAGAATTGGTTTAGTCTATTGGATAATAGAATTCAAGCAATTATATAGCAAACACAACAAATCTTATAATCAAATGGTTACCCAACAAACATTACCTTCCAAATAAAAACTGATAAAAATTGACTAGAGAACGCAGTCCATCCAGATTGCCTCGCCATCCATACATATCCAACACCGCCTTCTTATCTCTAATCTTTGACGATGATTATATATCCTATGGGCGACTCGTTATTGCCTTGAAAAAATAAAACAATGAAATGACATTAATAAAAAAATAAGATTGAATCCATGAAAATAGTACATAAGATGAAAGAGAGACTATGATAAGATAGAATCCAAGAACAATACTCAAAAAAAATTTAAAATACATGAGAAAACAACAGTAACTATAACTCCCAAGATAAAAGGTACAAAAAAACCCCATTCAACATGAAGTAGTTGTTGTGGGGGATTTACGTCAAGTTGGTCTTGCTGTGGTGGGTCCATGTCAAGTAACTTTTGTTGTGGGGCGTTCACTGTGTCAAAAACGGTCGGAGATGGTCTCTAAACCCCATTCAGAGAGAGAGAGAGACATAGAGAGGGGGGGGGGGGGGGGGGGGGAGGGAAGAAGATGGGTTACCCGGTTTTTGTAAAAAAATCCGGATCACAAAGTCGAGGTCGATCCCTAAACATGTCCTATATAGATCCAAAAAGGATATTAACAGTGTTCAAGCATACTAGAGCTCATTCCATGCAATGGATAATGTTTAAACTGAAATAGAGTATAAAAAGGTGACGGAGAGAGAGAGAGAAAGATATAGAGAGGGGGGGGGGGGCGGGAGAAGATAGGTTACCTGGTTTTTGTAAAAAAATTTCGATCACAAAGTCGAGATCCCTAAAGATCTCCTATCTAGATCAAAATAAAAAAGGAAAAAAGAGAAACCCTAAACCCCATTCAGAGAGAGAGAGAGAGATAGAGAGAGAGAGAGAGAGAGAGTGGAGGAGGGGGGGGGGGCGGTGAAAGAAGATGGGTTACCTGTTTTTGTAAAAAAATCCTGATCACAAAATCGAGATCCCTAAACCCCATCGACTTTGAGATCCCGATCACAAAGGTTCAAGATCCCTAAACGTCTCCTAGCTAGATCCAAAAAAAAAGGAAAAAAGAGAAACCCCAAACCCCATTCAGAGAGAGAGAGAGAAAGAGAGAGAGAGAGAGAGGAAGAAGATGGGTTACTTATTTTTGTAAAAGAATCCCGATCACAAAGTCGAGATCCCTCAACCCCGTCGGCTTCGAGATCCCGATCACAAAGGTTCAAGATCCCTAAACGTTTCGTAGCTAGATCCAAAAAAAAAAGGAAGAAAAAGAAACCCTAAACCCCAATCAGAGACAGAGAGGGGAGGGAGGAAGAAAATGGGTTACATGTTTTTGTAAAAAAATCTCGATCACAAAGTCGAGATCCTAAGCCCCGTCGGCTTCGAAATCCCAATCACAAAGGTTCAAGAACCCTAAACCCCGTTGGCTTCGAGATCCCGACCACGAAGGTTCAAGATCCCTAAACCCCGTCGGCTTCGAGATCCCGATCAGATCTCGTCGTCGAAATCGAGAATCACAAACCTAAGGATCTCAGCAATGGAGGTCTGGTGCTCGAGGTGAGAGGAGAAGAGATCAGCTCTCAATGCTTTTGTCGTTGGGAAATTTTATTCATACCCCATAAATCTGTAATTAGCCCCCATTTTCAACAAACTTGAACACACCCCATTTTTTTTTTTCATACCCATTCCTATCCCAAAAATACCCTTCCCCCTTACACCCCACCTTCAATACACCCCAGTTAAATGGCCCGCCCCAACTTGATTATACCCCAATCAAACACATACCCCCTTAAATATACCCCAATTATATGCACTCTTGAATACACCCCACTCTTAAATAAACCCCATGCAGTTGGCTGATACTTGAAGGCACAAGTAGAGCTGCAACTTGGGCAGGTCAACCCGAGTCCAACCCAAATTTGGGCGGGCTAATCCGAGCCCAACCCGAATTATTTCTTCTCTACCCGACAGGACCCGACACAAAATTAGTGGGTCTGGGACAAGGCTAAACGGGTTCGGGTCGCAAACGGGTCGACACGATAGACCCGTTTAATAAACGGGTCGGGTCCGGGTTTAGGGTCTGGACACAATAGACCCGGGAAGACCCGTTTAATATTCAACGGGTCGGGTCGGGTTGGGTCGGGTCTACCAGCAATCCAATACTATAATATATAACACCAGTGGGTGTTTCGGGTCAGGTCGGGTCAAGTCAGATTGGGATGGATCGGGTCAACTGAATAGATCCGGGTGGTAAACGGGTCTTACCGGGTCTTATCGTGTCTACCTATTTATTAGCGAGTCGGGTACAGGTTTAGGATCTAGGCACGATTATTAGTTAAACGGGTCGGGTCCGGGTCTAGGGGTTTTGGACCCGACACGAACCCGACACGATTCATTGCCACCCCTAGCTGCAACTTGGGCGGGCCAACCCGAACCCAACCCAACTTTGGGCAGGTTAACCCGAACCCACCCCGCACAACCCGGCCAACCCGACGGGTTGGGCTTGGGCTAAGTTTAAACAAACATTGGGTTGGGTTGGAGTACAAAAGACGCTGAGCAGGGGCTTTGCGGTTTGGGGTACAAAAAAAAGGGCATTGTTGGTATTAAAGGATTGTTGAGTAAGTTATTGAGAAACGCTAGGGATACGGGGGCTAATTACAGATTTTTGGGGTATGAATAAAATTTCCCTTGTCGTTACGTTGTCTCACGAAATGAGAGCTGTCAGCGGGACGTCTCGTCGTGTTTGTCGGACGAAAAACCTCCCGATCGAATCCAATGACTGAAAACGTTACGTGATCGGAACGCGGTGACGTGTCGAGCGACGAGCGATCTTTTTGCTGCCTTTGAGATCTGACTGTTTTAATGAAATCGGACGGCTCACAAGTTTGTCCCGCATTAGGTTCGTCCGGGACGTCCCGTAGATGAGCGGCACTATATATATATATATATATATATATATATATATATATATATATATATATATATATATATATATATATATATATATATATATATATATAGGGAAAGGGTAGCCTACTCCATGAAGTAGGTAACGTAGCTACTCCATAAGTTAAATGGATGACGTATTGCACTTTTTGATGGAAGTTAAGACTTGGTCAAGTTAGGTTCACCCCTCCCAACAATTATCAAGAAATTTTTTTTGAGAAAAACATATGCCAAGTGGCATTTTTAGCATCCACAAAAAAAATGTTTTTATGATACACAATTTACCGTTAAATTTGTTTCAACTTGATCGAGTTGGTTTAAGTTTTTTTCTTCGGATTTTTTTTCATAATCCTAATCTATCCATATTAGATTGACCATACATGAATAAAAAATCTGATTAAAAAGTGCCATGTGGCATCTATATAACCCATGGAGTAGGTAAGTTTCCTACTCCATGGAGTAGGCCACCCTTTCCCATATATATATATATATATATATATATATATATATATATATATATATATATATATATATATATATATATATATATATATATATATATATATATATATAGAGAGAGAGAGAGAGAGAGAGATGCTATAATGCGGCATGCGGTAAGTGCGGCACTGTACCGCAGCCGTCTGATATGATGCACTAATGCGTGCATGTGATGCACGCATCGTGTGCATCAGACGGCTGCGGTGCAGTGCCGCACGCACTGCATGCCGCAGCATAGCATGCCCCTATATATATATATATATATATATATATATATATATATATATATAGAGAGAGAGAGAGAGAGAGAGAGAGAGAGAGAGAGAGAGAGAGAGAGAGAGAGGAATGGGATCCTGCCTATCAAAGCAGGGCTTTTTCCTGCTTTGATTCATTGTTTGACCATCCTAGAAGTTTTGGAATTTGATGAAATTTGGTGAGGGTGTTGTCTAGGGTAAGATCATCATCCTCACAAATTTTCATCAAATTCCAAAACTTCTAAGAGGGTCAAATGGTCGAAGCAAAATCTGCAGTCACCGTTAAAATCTTCAGATTTTGCTTCGACCATTTGAGCCTCTTAGAAGTTTTGGAATTTGATGAAAATTTGTGAGGATGATGATCTTACCCTAGACAACACCCTCACCAAATTTTATCAAATTCCAAAACTTCTAGGATGGTCAAACAATGAATCAAAGCAGGAAAAAACCCTGCTTTGATAGGCAAGATCCTATTCCTCATATATATATATATATATATATATATATATATATATATATATATATATATATATATATATATATATATATATATATATATATATATATATATATATATATATATATATATATATATACACACACGCACACTCTTACTCATGAACTCTTACAAGTAAGATTTACTAATGATCCTGACTATCCGTTCCGATCTGATGGATGGATCAGGTTAAACCTCCCCCCCTCTCTCTCTCTCTCTCTCTCTCTCTCTCTCCCCCCCCTAGCTCTCTCTCTCTCTCTCTTTCTCACGAGCGGCAGCCCCCCCCCCCCCGACCGATCCCATTCCCCTCCGTCGAGCCACCCCACCAGCGCAGCCCCCTCAACCTTCCCCTTCCCCTCCGTCGAGCCACCTCGCCAGCACAGCCCCCCTGACCTTCCCCTTCCCCTCCGTCGAGCCACCCCACCGGCGGTAGCCCCCCCGACCTTCCCCTTCCCCTCCGTCAAGCCACCTCGCCAACGCAGCTCCCCCAACATTCCCCTTCCCCTCCGTCGAGCGCAACCTCCCCGACCTCCCCCTTTCCCTCCGTCGAGCCACCCCGCCGGTGTCGATCGCAGCCCCAATCTTGCTAAAATCGGGGTTGCCAGCGTCGGGGATGAAGATTGGGGCTATCGGCATCAGGGATGAAGATCGGAGATGGAGGGTGCAGTTGGGGGCTGGTACGATCGACTCCGGGTGGGAGGTAGAGGGACTGCGATCAGCACCGGACGAGAGGGGGCGTCGAGGCTTGTGCGATCGACACCGGAGCCGGAAGGAAAGGGCTATCGGGGCGGCCGGAGGTGCTAGTAGGGGCTACCGATGTCATCAAAAGGGGCGGTCGGGCACCGGAAGGGAAGGTCGGGGGGCTGCGGGGTGCTGCGCTCGATCAATAGAGAGAGAGAGAGAGAAAAGGAGAAAGAGAGGGGATGGCGGTCACTTTAATTCCAACCATCCATCAGATCGGAACGGATGGTCAGGATCATTAGTAAATCTTAAGTGTAAGAGTTCATGAGTAAGAGTATCCCTCCCCATATATATATATATATATATATATATATATATATATATATAGGAATGTTACAGTGAGCTATGAGCTACAGAAGGCGAAAATTATCTACGATCATTTTGACCACCCTAGAAGTTTTGGAATTTTGTGAAAATTGGTTGGTGTGTTGTCTATGCTAACATGATCATCATCACCAATTTTCAAGGAATTCCAAAACTTCTAGGATCATCAAACGGTAGAAGCTTTATCCACTGTCCATAGTAACCGTTAATTTTGCTTCTACCATTTGATGACCCTAGAAGTTTTGAAATTCCTTAAAAATTGGTGAGAATGATCATGTTACCATAGACAACACACCCACCAATTTTTACAAAATTCCAAAACTTCTAGGGTGGTCAAAATGATAGTAGCTCATTTTATCCTTCCGTAGCTCATAGCTCACTATAACACTCCTATATATATATATATATATATATATATATATGAATGATACTTTATGAGTTGAATGGTTTATGAAAGAGGATATAATCCAACACAATATCAGGTTGAATGTTTGAAACTTTTATATTAGGATATCTTTCTTACATATCATGGTATGCCATTTAAATGATCTGTTATATGAATTCTCTCATTACCATTTGAATGCTCTATACTGTATTTCACAAAATTCTAATTATCCAAACTACTGAGCTAATAATAGAATGATAATAAAAAAAAGCTTTAACTAATTACGCAATAAGATTCTAAGCTAATAGGCAAGCATGTGACAGTAAAACTAACTAGTTACTCACGATTATTCTAATCATGCATTATTCGCTATTTAGCTAATCACAATAATATTGTTATAATTTTTTTTTTCCTTTCTAGGGTAGAGGATTAAGGAATTTTGCTTTTAGATTGTTGGTCCTACCCTCAACACATGGACTAGCTAACTAGTTAGAAATAATAAACAAATAGTGAAAAAAAAAATAACTCGAAGGGTTAGGGGTGCATAATCATTGCCTTGATAATGAAAGTCCTCCCTTGATACGGGTTTGAACTGATCCTTCGACGAACCGATTCTGAGCTCCTCCTCAATTTATGGCACGACTCAATCAAGTATCCATTGACCCTTGCCGATGACAATTACCCAAACAAACAAAGACTTGAAACTTATAAAACTTGTGTCAAATGGTTTTTTCCAAAGACACTGGTAGAGGTCAAGGCCGAACCCCCCATTATTCTCTGAGAGAGATTTTTTTAAAAAAAAAAAATTCAGAGAGAGAGAGAGAGGAGCATTTTGTTGTGTTTTGAGTGAGGTTTGAGGTGGTTTATATAAGGAAAAATATTACACCCGTTTGACCAACCTTTACCCACCTTTAAGGTTGAGTTATGGTTATATCTCTTAGATGTTTCAGAGCATTAAAGACTAGTTTGCATGATTGTATTGAATCTATTTGGTTTTTGTCTCTTTGTTTTTTTAGTTTTTTTGTAAATATTCTTAGTTCTGTTAATACTGGTTGGGTTCTAAGGCAAACCCCCCCTCATTCACTGAAAGGGATTTCTCAAAAAATAAAAAAGCATTATGATGTAGAAGTATTCAGTTGTTCAGTGCTCTGTTCGTTGTATGTTGCAAGGCATTGAGAAGTTCATCTACTTCAAAAAGTTGAAATGTCTTCATCATTCGAGAGACCCATTGATGTCACAAAGAGACAGAGAAAGAGGAAGAGAGAAAAAAAGTGCGTGTCTCTCTCTCTCTCTCTCTTTATATATATATATATATATAGAGAGAGAGAGAGAAAGAGAGAGAGAGAGAGAATACGGGGTATGAGCTGACAGCCCATTTGCTGAAATAGGCTGTCATCGGTAGCCGTCCGATCTGATTGATCAAACTGTTCAAAAAAAAAAAAAAAAACCAACTGTGTTAACAGCTGTTACAGCTGTTAACACATATGTCCCTTCTTCTCTCTCTCTCTCTCTCACGAGCTCGAGCAGCAGCAGCAGCACCCCCGATTTGATTTCCAGCAGCAGCACCCCGTCCAGCTCCCTCCCTCCGGCTCCCTTCCTCCGGTGTCACCACCCCAACCTCCGGCCCGGCTCCATCCTCTCTCTCTCTTGATTTCCAGCAGCAGCCGGCTCCCCCTCGAGCGCCGGCCGATCGCAGTCCCCCCCTCCTCCGGCGCCGTCGCACCAACTCCGATCGGGGGAGGCGACGCCGGAGGGTGCTGCCGGAGCCGGAGGGTGCTACCGGACGCCGGAGGGGGAGCCGGCGCCGGAAGGACTGCTGCGGCTGCCCTTGATCGTGAGAGAGGAGGGAACCGGCCGGAGGTCAGGGTGGTGTCGTCGGAGGGGAAGCCGGAGCCGGAGGGAGGGGGCTGGAGGGAGGGGTGGTGTCGCCGGAAGGACTGCCGCTGCTGCCCTTTGATCGTGAGAGAGGAGACAGCTGTGTTTTGTTTTTTGTTTTTTATTTTTTTTTGACGGTGTGATCAATCAGATCGGACAGCTCTCGGTGACAGCCCATTTTTTTTTGACGGTGTGAGAGAGAATACGAGGTATGAGCTGACAGCCCATTTGCTGAAATGGGGGAAAAGGGAGTCTAGACCTGAGGTGCAGCGTCGTTGTTGCACCTCATGCATTGTTTGTCATCCTAGAAGTCTTAGAATTTGGTGATTTTTGGTGGATGTGTTATGTAGGGTAAGGTGATCATCCTCACAAAAATTCAAAAAAATTTAAAACTTCTAGAGTCATCAAATATTCGAAATATTTTCGACCGTTCACTATAACCGTTAATTTTACCGAGCTCATTTGATAACCTTAGAAGTTATAGAATTTGCTAATGGTTGGTGAGGATAATCACCTTACCTTAGACAACACACCCACCAAAAATCATTAAATTCTAAAATTTCTAGAGAGGATAAACAAGCGAGAGTTGCAGCAACGATACTACACCTCAGGTGCAGGCTCACTGCCTTTATATATATATATATATATATATATATATATATATATATATATATATATATATATATATATATATATATATATATATATATATATATATAAAGAGAGAGAGAGAGAGAGAGGAGGAGGAGGAATGGGGAGGCTGCTACGTAGCACCTAGGGCCTCAACTTTATAGAGAGTACTATAGATAGATGATCGTAGTGATAGGGGAGCCTCGTTATATAGGCCCCTTTAGGAAGCCCTATGATGTGGCAACCATCCAATGGATTAACAATCTAATTTAAAAACAAAGTAAAATTCAAATGTCTTAATTGTACTCAATGGCAGGCTTTATATGTGGCTAGCATTAGCTCCCATTTCCATCTGATATTTTAAAATAATATTTTTTGGGAGTTGAGTTTTTCACTTTAAAAATTTCATAACTTCTTGTATACATATCCAAATTTTATAAAATTTGTATTTTTAAAATCTACTTATAAAGTTTAAGAAAACTAGGCCCATATTGCTTATGAATTTCTTAAAAAAATGATATAAGACTATCCTATAATTAATAATTATCAAATTAAGTGTCATTTGATAATTGTTATATAAAACTAAAAATATCACTTTTGAAATATTTGTTTCAAGTTAACTGACTAAATGTCACTTACAAAAGTAAATATCACATAAAACTGATAGTTACAAAGTCAATAGACACTTTATTGAACCCAAACTATCGATAAAAGTGTCTCATAATTTTACAACTGTCATAACCTTAAAACACCACTTTTCCAAATATTGGTTTCACGTTAACTAACTTAATGTCACTTACAAAAGCAAATATCACGTAAAACTGACAATTGTAGAATCAAGAGACACTTTATCGAACACAAACCGTCGATAAAAGTGTATCTTAATTTTACAACTATCAATTTACGTGATATTTAGTTTTAAAAAGTGATATTTAGTCAATTTAGGTGATAATTTGGTTTTTAAGGATAATTTTTTTGTTTATTTCTAATATTTTGTAAATATCACTTAATTCAGTCATGAAATTTTACTTAATTATAGGTCACCTGTATTATGATTTTTTTCTTCAGAATTTTATAGTCACAATGGTCTAGTTTGGTAGATCTTGATTAGTAAAATTTAAAAATATAATTTTTTAATTTTTTTTATTAGTATACAAACAAAGAGTATGGTGGTTATTAAATAAATGGGTTTGGACTGACACATCATGGGGCTTGTTTGGGGCCTATGAAGGTGAGACCTTAATCGTTTTCCTAGATTGATAGATAGATAGATTGGGTAGTGGGGTCAAATATTGAAGAGTGGAATGACTGGGGACAAAGTAAATAAAATTATGATATATAAATTTATTATTATTATTTTTAATTTGAGTGGAGGTCAATGATTCCACTAACTAGGCTATAGTGCCACCTTTGGCGGGAAGGAGACCGTATTGTCCTTTGTTGCTAACGTGTCAAAAAAGAAAGATGTGTGTGTGTGTGGTGGAGATGCTGCTCATAGTAAAGGAGACAAGGTGGAAGGGGGGAGGCGACATAGAACCCGCTGTTGTAGGCGGAGAGGGACCTGAGATGGTGGTGAGTTCAGTAATAAGAGGCACCAGAGCGATGGGTGATGGGTAAGGGTTCAAGTTTCCATTGAATTAACAACGGAAACAAAAAAAAACAAAAAACATCTTGTAATGCATGAAAAATGAGTCGGATTCAGGTTTTCCCATCTAGTTCGGACCCGAACAAAATCTTGGTCCCAATCCGATGACCAATAGTACTGGGGTATCTTTCAACAAAAATATGGGGGGGCGGGGGGGGGGGGGGGTTAATTCGATGCATGTCCTTTAAAATAGTGCTAACTTATAATAGGTCAAGAGAAAAGTTTTGGTTTACAAGAAGTACATGAAATGTATTTGCATTGAGAGGAAATCGTGTATCCCGTTTTGTCCACATAAGAGGCCCCTTTCAACCATTTTTTTTTATTTGTTATTTTAAAATACTTAATATGACCTTGAAATGCTCACCCACATACCAAATGTTTTAAAATCCAGATGTTTTGAGACAAATCACTATATCAATTGTTACTCTTTGTTATAATGATTTCATTGTAGTATTTTTTATTTATAAAAATAGCGAGATATCTCTCTCGCAGAAAAAAAAAACTACAATAATTTCGGTATGCTACAGGATTTTTGACTGCTACTGTGATTTTAGTTAGGATTAGGGTTCACGATTAGGGATATAAAATTTGGGTTGGGGGTTACGTTTAAGGTTATGTTTCATTATTTAGGATATAACATTAGGTTTAGGATTAGGGTTTATTATTTCGGTTAAAGAATTAGGGTTAGGGTTTCACAACACGACAAAAAGCGTTTTGAAATTCTGAAATATTTTTTGTCGTGTTGTGGTACCGGATTAACTAGTTAATGAAAAGGCATATGAGTCATCTGACTAGTCGTTGGACCTATTGCAATCAAACTTCAAACCGTGAATCTCTCTTAATAGAAAGGTTTGGTCGGGACCTATAATTAATTGAATGTTATTAAATGGACCTAATGCCCCCCCTCCCCCCTTCTCTCTCTCAAAAAAAAGGGAGGGGGGGGGGTATACTAAGATCCTTTTAATTACGTCTATAATACGATAAACCCTTGTATCTGTTGTGTATAGCATAACTTCTCTCCTTCACTCCTTTTCTTTAATGAGCCATTTTACTCCTATAGCAGTTGTACAATGGTAAGAAGTAATGTGAAATTTTTTTAACATCCATTGTATGGTGAAATCCCCAATAATAGACCAAAATCACTGTAGCTGCTACAGTGATTTCACTATAGCGATAATTATTTCGAACTATCGATTTAGGGCAATAGAGCATCAATTTGATTTGATATGGTAATTTTCACTGTAGCAGCTATAGTGATTTAACTGTAGCAACTAAATTGATAATCTATTGCCCCAAATTGATAATTAAAATAATTATAGCTAATTAACAAATTCAGGAGTATCATTTTGGGACAACATAGTACCAATTCGGTTGCTTTAATGATTTTATTATAGTAGTCATAATGATTTAACTGTAGCAACCTAATTGATCTTTGTCCGATTCGATACTTCATAATTGTTAGCAGAGTATTGATTTGGTTGCTATAGTAAGGGACATTTTTGCCATTTGGTAGTGGTTGAAAAGTCAACAAGAGGCTTAATGTAAAAGTGTCTTTTTTTGTATGGGTTTGAGCTCAAACCAATACATTGTCGGGGCTAGAGCTTAAAAGCATCTCTTAAAAGGGTTTTTCACCAAGCAACCCCCCCCCCCCCCCCCAAAAAAAAAAAATAAATAAATAAAAAAAAAGAAAATAGGAAAATTTAAGTGAAAGTCTTATAGATAGCATCAAGAAAATGGTGTAGGACATCTAATGATTTCATCTAAGACTAGATCCACGGAATCAAAGTAGTTTTTAAAAGTAATTATCTCCCACAGTTTTGCATGGAATATGTCATTTGCCAACTACTTTTGATGACCCATTTTTTTAAAATACCGAAAGTACTCAGGGGATCTTCCTACATTAATTAACAGTATATGGTTTGGAAATAATTATTATGGAATAGTGGCACGGGTTGCTACATTAATTTCACCGCAGTGCTATAGTGAAATAACTGTAGTTGCTACCGTGATTTTCACCGTAACTTCTAACAAGACTTTATTGTAGTAAAATCACTATAGCAGTGATACTCAATTTTATGAAAATAATACTCAATTTAATTGATTATTATTTTGTATATTTGAATACCAATTACAACCACTATAGCTGCTATAATAATTTTTACCGTGACTGCTTGTAGACTTCCTACAATGAAATCATTATAGCAATGATATTCAATTAAATGCAAATAATACTCAATTTAATTAAATATTTTTTTTATATATTTGAGTATCGTTTAAAACCATTATAGATATTTTGAGTACCTTTTTGTATAGGTGAGTATTGGGGTGGCAATCAATTGAGTTCGGATCGCACCCTACCTCTACCCATACCCATACCCATTCGGGTATGGTAGGGTCCATACCCGATCCATACCCAATCTGGTTTCGATTTAGGTTTCAGGTATGAATTGGGTATTATTTTGTTTCTTTTCCTTCATCGTATATGCTATTACTTAAGGATTTTTTTTCTTCAAGGTATCACAATGCAATCTTAAGAATCTTTTTTGGTTTCTTATTACAATTTACAATGGTTTTAATAGAGTATACGTTTGGGTAGGGGTACGAGTGATTAGAATATGGGTATATGACAATGTGTTTTGAGTCAAACTATATTATCTACTATACACAAGTTAGTGGGGCAATCGGGTTTCGGATATTGCCCGTATGGGTATTGAGGTACCCATACCCGTACCGAAAAGTCAATTGGGTAGAGTTTATATACCCATACCCTACCCAAATCATGTTTCGGGTACATAATTTGTACCATATGTGATGTTTTGGTCAGGTATGGGTCGGTTTTTTGGGTTTCAGAGTTCATTGCCACTCCGAGGTGAGTACCATTTAAATTGATAGTCATTATATAAGAATGATACTCAATACTACAATGATTTAATTGTAGGGAATTGAGTATCGTTTTAAATAAATATAGCAGCTACAGTGAAATCACTGTTGTATTACAGTGAAATCACTCATTTATATGAAATTGTATTCAACGCTTTAGTGATTTCAAAATAAAAGATTGAGTATTATATGCATAAAATTGAATATTATTGCTATAATGATTTTCACTATAGCAAAGCTGTTTTTAGAAGCCATGACAAAATAAACTATAGATGATACAGTGATTTCACTGTACCCATTGCAGTGAAATCTCAGTAGCAAATATAGTAATCCCGCTGTACTTTTTGAAGCTGGACGTTTTGTGATGATCGGATGCGGTTTTATAAGTTGTGGCAATTAAGTAAATTTATTAAATTATTTTTAATATTTTAATATTTTAGTAATTAATTAAGCCGATGCAATGTAAACAGTGAAATATGGACATGAGCTTAAAATAAAAACGTTGTCGAGACATACCATAAAATAAAATAGTTAAAAGAAGAACTGATTAAGCTGATCCCAATTAACATTTAGGGAAAATTTTCAGCACATCCTACCTACCGTACACCGCAGGGGCCATTGTGATTCAAGATGCATGGGATAGCAGTCGTCATCACAGAGGTAGTGGCCCCCAGCACTCTCAGCACGTTGATAGGCTCTAGGGGGAGTGGGTCCCGCGTTTGTATCGTACGCAGGATGTGCTGAAAAATTTCCCCGCCTTCTGGGGTGCGTGAGCTGAAGAAAACATTTGATGACCTATTTAATGACCGCTAACTATGACCGACCAGTGGCCTTACGCCACATACGCCACATAGGGTAAGGACGTAATTTCACAACGCTCGGACGGGGAGGATCATTCAATCATCCATCCGTCGTCCCTGATGTTTTCCCGCCAATACTAGCCTCCTTTTCCCGCCAAAACAAATCAGGGGATACAATAGTAGCGACACACTCTCTCTCTCTCTCTCTCTAAATCTCTCCGCTCTCTCTCTCTCTCTCTCTCTCTCTCTCTCTCTCTAATTCTCTTCGGGTGCGTGATCGCGTGCTAGTTTCTGCAGAAATGGAGATCAACGAGGAGATGATGGCCGCTCATAAGCGAGCCTTCATGGATTTCTTGGATCAAGATGTAAGTCTCCCTTCTCTCTCCTTTTTAATTACCCCTCCAGTCCTAAAAATCCCACCTTTCCTGCTAATCTCGCTCTCAGTTCCAAATAATCTCAGGTGGGCAAGGGGTTCTACATGAAATCCATAAGGGACCTGATACCAAACAAGCGCCGCCGCCTGATCATCGGCATCGACGATGTTCGCAATTTCAGCCTCGACCTCGCCCGAAGGTCGAAACCCTCTCCACTTTCTTACCCATGTAGTCTTTTTTTTTTTTGTAATTCATCATTTCCTTCATTGGGTTTTTTGGGTTTCGATCGATTGCTTCATCGGGATCGTTTCGCCAGGTTGATTCGCAATCCCGGGGAGTACATGCAGCCGATCTCCGATGCCCTGACGGAGGTCACGCGCAATGTGGACCCCAAGTACCTGAAAGAAGGGGAGCGTGTGCTCGTAGGGTTCAACGGGCCTTTCGGGTTCCACAAGGTCACTCCCAGGGATCTCATGTCCTCCTTCATTGGCTCCATGGTTTGCGTCGAAGGCATCGTCACCAAATGTACCGATCTGTAATCCCTGTTATTTCCCTGTTTTATTTCTTTTTATTTCTCTTTAGAGATTAGTATGAACATGTCATAAGAAGTACTGTTCAAATAATTTGTTTTATCGATGAGACTGATTAAAGCTTAAATAATTGGGTAAATTACACTTTGCCATTCTAAAGTTTCGCTCAAAAACACTTCACCCCCCTGTACTTTATTTTGTTCCAAATCGCTCCCTAAAGGTTGAAATGTTAGCGCAATACCCCTTTTGTCAACTACTTGATTTCCTCATTTGGTAAATTTTATCTGATCAAAAATGAATTGAAGGGGGCAAATTGTAGTTTTGTAACTCTATGGGGGGTTAAGTGTTTTTTAGTCAAACTCCAGGGGGGCAAAGTGTAATCTACCCTAAATAATTTAAATACATGTATTGATTAATTTAAATACAGGATTTTGAATACTTGTCTATAGATGACTGAAAACACTTTGTGTTTGTCATGCGTGGTTCACTGGTTTGTTTGGTATTGTGGTGTACATTTTTGTAATTATGTTATGCTGCAACATGAACTATGGTTGCCTTTGGAGGATGGCAAGGTTACTACAAGGGCACTCTCATAAGAGTCATAGGACTAAAGGAGCACTATATAGAACATCCATGGAACAAATTCTTGGTGTTTTGATGTAGAAAGGATGAGCCTAAAGAACATTTCATATCCTTCGATTCAAACTTTTCACTTAGGTCAACCCCAAGGAACAGATGCCACCTTATGTATTCACAACCAGTATGTCTGTGTCATTTTGCTAGAAGAGTTTTGTCCATCAAAATGTCATGTAGTTGTATTGATGGCATGCATCATACTTTTGCATGATGTATCCTTGGACTTGGGGATAACAAAGAAGGGAACTAGGTGTTAGGGTACGCAGAAGCCGGTGGACCGGCTGGAAAAAGTAGAGGAGAACCCACCCTAAGAGGGGTTGACTTCTCGTGTGATAGGGGGTGGAGGAATTGAATTGTTGGAAGGTCATCGAAGAATCAGTTTCGTGGAAGGGACAAACAAATAAGAGCAATCGTGAGAGACGATAAAAATGTGGAAAAACATGTTAATGTATATACCGGGTCGGTTTCTATGTACAGTCGGGTCGGGTTCTATGTGTATACATGCACTTATATATTGGGCTTCAGTCCCTCAATGAGATTCATTCCATTCTCCAAACCCTAGGCATCATCTCCTAATATGGTATCACATCTCTAGGGTTTCTCGCGCGACGACGGCGACGACGGCAACCACCTCCGGTCTCCCCCTCCACCCGGCAGCCCACCTCCGGTCTTCCCTTCATCCGGCAGCCCACCTCTGGCTCGCCCTCCGCCCGCCAGGCCCCTCCTAGCCCTCCTGGCCCCTCCCTCCACCTGACAGTCCCCCCCCCCCCCCCCCCCAGCCCCACCCAGCCCCTCTCCTCCCTTCGATCACCCCTCCCGACCACTCCCTCCGCCCGACAGACCCCCCCAGCCCTCCCGGCCCCTCCCTCCACCCGACAGGCCCCCCGGCCCCCCCCGACCCCTCTCCTCCGCCCGCCTCCTCCCTCCGATCACCCCTCCCGACCCCTCCCTCCTCCCGACCGGCCCCCCCGACCCCTCTCCTCTGCCCGACAGCCCCCCCCGGCCTCTCTCCTCCCTTCGCTCACCCCTTCCGACCTCTCCCTCCGCCCGACAGGCCCCCCCCAGCCCCCCCGACCCCTCCCCTCCACCCGCAAGCCCTTTTCCGGTTCCCCTCTCCTTTGAGTTTCCTCCATGGCGTCTCCTACAGTGCCGTCCGTCGTTGCAATCTCTCCATCGCTGAAGGTGATCACTTTTCAGTTGTCCTCGGCCAGCGATTGGCCTGATTGGTTGCTCACCGTCGAGGCTGCGCTCTTCAGTCGCGATCTTTGGGGTCACATCACCGGTGATGATCCTCCTTCAGCTGCCTCCTCCGGCTCCTTCTCTGTTACCAGTAGTGCCGCGTCTTCTGCTGCGACTGGCGACTGCTACCACGACAGCCACGACTGATGCTCTCACGTGGCGTCGCCACGATCAGGCTATCCGGGCCTATCTTCTGGACGTCGTTGCTCGTCTGCTCCTTGCTCCCATCGGTCGCCTTCCTCCAACGCGCGCGATGTGGGAGTATCTCATGGACCGGTTTCTCCCACGCGGTGGCGCACGCCGGCATCAGCTTATCTGTGACTCGCAGCCTGCTCGTCAGGAGGAGCGTACGATTCAGGACTTCTTCAGTCTGATGAGTGCCTACTGGCATGAGCTGGACTCCCTGATCCCGGAGCGGTGTGCTTGCCCACGCTCTAGGGATTTCCAGCGCTACCTTGATGAGGGCCACCTGCACCATCTCTTGACAGTGCTTCGGTCGGACTTTGCTCTCATCGCTGCTCAGCTCCTGCACCGTGAGCCACTCCCTAGGCTAGAGGATGCCCTTCTCGCCCTGGTCGATGAGTAGACTCGCCTTCAGAATCAGGGAACTCGTCCTCATCCACTTGCTCCTGGCTCAGACACCGTCCTAGCGGTCGGGTTCTCCGATGAGTCTGTCTTTTGTCACTACTGCAAGGAGCCCGGACACATGAAGCATGAATGCCCTACACATCCTCCACGCAACCCCCGATGGGGTCCAGATGAGAAAGCATCACGCTGGGCTCCTGATTTCCGGGACGATTGACGAGGTAGTCGAGGTGGACGAAGCTGTGGACATGGTCCGTCCTTCCGCTACTTTGGTGGTACAACGGTTACTGTAGAGCTCTCGACGCTCCCCACTGCTACCACTGTACCTTCTTCCGCTCCTGAGCTGGACCGTCTTCAGCGCCTCGAGTAGCTCCTCCTTCGCCACCTAGCCTCCACCAGCTTCGCGACTGCTCACGGCTTGTCTGTCACTTCTGGTACTGCTGCTCCATGGATCTTCGATTTGGGTGCCTCCTGTCACCTCACCTTTGATTCCACTGTACAGTCTGTACCCACTGACTGTTCTCCTACTCCCACTCACCTAGAGGTCCGCAATGCGGATTGAAATTTAGTCCCTATTCCGCGATGTGGATCCATCACTACAACATCTGATCCTTCTGGTCGCCTGACCCTGCCCCATGTCCATCATGCCCCCCGTCTTAACATTAATATGATTTTTATCAGCTTTCTTTGCGACTCTGGACTGACCGTCATCTTCACCCCTTCTGTTTGTGTTGTGCAGGATTCGCGGACAGATCGGAGGATTGGGCTGGGCCGTAGAGCAGGAGGACTTTACCAGCTGTACCATCTACATGTGTCTTCTGTTCCTGTTGCGTCTGTCATGTCTGTTACTTCTGATGCCGACCTGTGGCACAGAAGGTTAGGTCATATATCGAGTGATCGACTCAAAAGCGTTTTTCGTTCAGGCGCTTTGGGTCGAGTGTCCTCCCCTCTCTCTGTTTGTACGGGTTGTAGACTGGCAAAGTATCTAGCTCTTCCATTCTCTGCTAGTGTTTCCCAAACTGATGCTTTATTTGATTTAGTACATTCTGACATTTGGGATCCTGTACTTGTTGCATCTATCTCTGCTTTCATGTATTATGTGTGTTTTATCGATGACTACTCTAGGTGCACCTGGGTTTATCTTATGCGTCACCGGTCTGAAGTCCCTCTCATCTTTAGGAGATTCACCACTATGATACATACTCAGTTTGGTCGGCGCATTAAGACTTTTCGGTCTGATTGTGCCAAGGAGTATCTCTCCTCTGAGATGCGTAAGATTCTTCAATCTCACGACACTCTTCACCAGCAGTCATGTCCCCACACCCATGAGCAGAACGGAGTTACCGAACGCAAGCATCGTTATGTCCTTGAGACCGCACAAGCCTTGCTTCTTTATGTGTCTGTTCCTCACTCCTACTGGGTTGAAGCTGTCATGATGGCTGTCCACCTCATCAATATCACTCCGTCGTTTGCTCTGTCCGGTGCCACCCCATATGAGCGCCTTCACTCCAACCTACCTGACTACTCTCTTCTTCGCACGTTTGGCTGCACGTGCTTCGTTCTTCCTCCTCCCCATGAGCGCACCAAACTCTCTGCGAGGTCTGTTAGGTGTGTTCACTTGGGGCTCAGTCGGGAGCACAAGGGGTATCGTTGTTACGATCTCTTGGCTCGCCGGATTCGTGTCTCCTGTCACGTTTTCTTTGTTAAGGATGTCCCGTACTTTTCCCCTGAGTCTCGGGATCTTTCTTTGCCTCCTGCGTCACCCTCCTTGCCCTTATCACTTCTCCATATCCCCGTTCTACCTCCGTTTTCTGCTGCCCCACCCACGCCTCCTCCACCTCCATCTTCCCTGCCATCTCCACCACCACCACCACCACCTCCTCCGTCTCCCTTGCACCTCCACCACCACCTGATACTCGTGTATATGTTCGTCGATCTGCAGCTCCTCCTCCAGAGTCGGTTCACACTGGTACTCCCTTGCCTGATGCTGCTGCCCCCTCCTCCCCGGTCGTGGATCCTACTCCTGTTCGGCGGTACCCGGCGCGCGAACATCACCCTCCTGACAGATATGACTACTCTTCGGACAGGTTTGGCCACTCTGCCTTTTCCTCTGACCCTCCTGACTCCTCTGCTACTCTGCCTTTTCCTCTGACTCTCCTGACTCCTCTGCTACTCTGCCATTGCCTTCTATTCGCCATTTTATTAGGCTTTACTTACTGCTCTTCACACCCACCGGGAGCCCCAATCGTACCGTGAGGCAGCTTTACATCCAGAGTGGCCGCAGGTTATGCTAGTTAAGCTTGAGGCTTTTCAGCGGACCCAGACATGAGATTTGGTGCCTTGTCCCTCAGGCGTAGTGCCTGTTAGCTGCAAGTGGATATTCAAGATCAAGACTCGACCTGACGGATCCATTGAGCGGCACAAGGCCCGTCTCGTTGCTCGTGGCTTCTCCCAGGAGTATGGGGTTGATTACGAGGAGACGTTTGCTCCAGTTGCTCGGATGACTACTGTGCGCACCCTTTTAGCTGTGGCAGCTGCTCGAGGGTGGCCTCTTCATTAGATGGATGTCACCAATACGTTCCTCCACGGTGACCTCTTCGAGGAAGTATACATGGCTCCTCCTCCGGGCGTTTCAGTTCCTCCAGGGCACGTTTGTCGTTTATGCCGTGCTATCTATGGGCTCAAACAAGCACCTCGGGCATGGTTTGAGCGCTTTCGCAGTGCAGTTCTGGCAGTTAGGTCTGTTGAGAGATACTCTGACTCTGCTCTGTTCACCCGCTTCTCCAGTCAGGGTATTGCTGTGTTACTTCTGTATGTGGATGATATGATTATCACCGGGGATGACAGTGTTATCAAAGTTTCCCTTCAGCGTCACCTCCAGAGCCAGTTTGAGATGAAGGATCTCGGCCCTCTCCGGTACTTTTTTGGCCTTGAGATTGCCCGGTCAGCTCGAGGATTGTTGATCTCCCAGCAGAAGTACATCTCCGATATTTTTACCGAGACTGTTCTTACTGATTCTCATACTGCTGACATACCTATGGAGCTTAACTTGAAGCTTCTCTCTACCGATGGTGAGCCTCTCCAGGATATCTCTCATTATCAGTGGCTGGTTGGGATGCTCGTTTATCTCACCATGACTAGGCTTGACATTGCCTATGCCGTCGGTATTGTAAGTCAGTTCGTTCAGTCTCCTCGCTCGGTTCACTATGCAGCAGTTTTTCGGATTATTCGGTATCTCCGTGGCATTGTCATTCGATTGCTGTTGTTTTCCTCCATATCTCCACTGGTTCTGCGTGCTTACTCTGATGCCGATTGGGCTGGCGATGTTGCTACTCGTCTATCTACTACTGGCTACTGCGTGTTCCTTGGTGATTCTCTCATTTCTTGGCGCAGCAATAAACATGAGTCTATTGCACGCTCCAGCACCGAAGCCGAATACCGAGCTATGGCTTCCACCACTGCCGAGATTGTTTGGCTTCGATGTCTCCTACTCGACTTGGGAGTTAGGATTTCTGGGGCTACACCTCTGTTCTGTGACAACCGGAGTACCATTCAAATTGCTAGCAATCCGGTTTTTCATGAGCGGACCAAACACATCGAGGTCAACTGTCATTATGTTCGGCAGGAGTTTCTTGCAAACATAATCTCCTTGCCGTTCATTTCCTCGACGGAGCAGACTGCTGATTTTCTCACAAAGCCCCTGACGATTGCTAGATTTCGTCATTTTATAAGCAAACTTTCAGTATATGATCCACCGTGAGTTTGAGGGGGAGTGTTAATGTATATACCGGGTCGGGTTCTATGTACAGTCGGGTCGGGTTCTATGTGTATACATGTACTTATATATTGAGATTCATTCCATTCTCTCCAAACCCTAGCCGTCATCTCCTAACAATTTTTAAAGCATATGATTATAAAGCTGAGCAAATTTCAAAAACAGTTGATGTGTATGTGCCTTTTCACTGACAAACTGGAATGCATTTTGTTTGATTTCTTTTTTGTCAATACGATTCCTTTTCAACGCTTTTCTATGTGCATCTATAGCATTGTTCAAACTTCAAACATCATAGTTACAAACAACAAACTATCAAACCATGACTTGATTGGCTAGATGTTATTTTTATTTTTTTAACTATTACAATACGATGGATAAGAATAAAGGAAGAGGAGAGAAGAAAAAAGAGATTTGGTTGGATTGGTTGAAGGTTAAACATATGGAGAAAAAACATATAAATGAAAGGCAGTAAGAAATAGAAGAGATTTGAAATAGGGCTGGAGGGATTGGTGAGCAATATATAGTTGACCATGAGGGAGGAGGCATTTATTAACCGGTGAGTTTAGTGGTGCATCTTGCTTACCATGAGAACAAAATTTTTAGAGCATGCAGGGTAATAGACACATGTTTCCTCTTTTTTTTTAAAGATTTAAAGTATCCTTACATACATCACATGTTATGTCATGCAATACTTTCAAGGGACCAATAAATTAACTAAAAATCATTCTTTTCATTGAATAATTGTTAAACAATAATTTAATGCTATACCATAATTGTTAGATTAACCATCAAATATATTAAGCATTTCACATAATGAACTTTCGAATCACTTACAAATCTTCATTTAACTAGACTAAATTATCAAATGAAAGCTTAACTGTGCAATTTTAGATGTCTACGCAAAAAAATCATCGTCCAGTAAGCAGGTACTGCTTAAATTAGTTAGGCGTTACATAACCTTTTAAGTGGCTGCTTAAGTAGCAACTGTTTTTAATAACCTTGTGTATACTTGATCAGGCATTAAGTGTATCAATTATAATTCTTAGTTTACTTTTAGTAAAGTTTAGATGAAAGCTTGTAAATAGAGATGAAGTTTCAAGTTCTAAAAATAACTCTCCCTCAAAATATTATATATGGCTTTTCCTATAATTCATTAAAGTATTTTCCTTTTGACCGAAGGTTAAATCATTTGAAGGATTGCTGGCTACATAAACGCCTGAACATATTCTGTGTGGGCAATGTCGACAACCTGTATGATATTTGCCTTCTCCATCTCATGCTTTAGGGTTCCATGGTGATTTTTATTTTTATTATCAACTTATCATGAAACGCTAGCTGTAACAAGTTGATAATGACCACACATCATGAGAAAACAAGCTTATCAACATTGGACTCCTTGCATAATATTTCCATGTTTCGGCTATCAAGTCAAATGTGCATGCAACATGACTTAATTTGATGCTGTGCAATTTGGGCGTGATTGCGTGGAGCTTATGCAGTTGTGGCCATGCCCTTCCTTGCAGTATAATCAATTCTTATTTTATTACTTGTACAGGTGTCTTTTGTCATACATCATTATATTTTGCTTTGTTTTTATATATCGTGATTGTTTATGAATCATTCTGCCATTATGTGCCGATGAGAAGTTTGATCACTTCATAAAATTGATTGTTGGGGAAAGGTTATAGTTCTCATATATGATGTCATTCCCTATCTTGGAATGATTTGTTGTATTATTTTCTACTTTCGAGCGTCGATGAGTGGGGTATGTCTTGGAACTCACACTGATAGATTAAAGGAAGACTAAATCTATCTAAAGTAGTTATCAACTTATCATCTCTCAATAGCTGTCTACGCAACTCTGATATCTTTTTCCCTCATTGTCTATGAAGACTTCACAATGCTAGTGTTGTGAAGTATGGCTTTTAAATGCCATGCACGTAACATGGAAGATGAATCCCACACACAGAGGGTAATTTGGTTTGGGTTTTTCGTTTGCTCCTAGGAACTAAATAATGGGTCAAACAAACGGTGACCACTGCATGTTGTAATTCTTTCTAAGTGACAATCCAAGTCCTTGATTGCTTGTGATTCCGTGGTCTTCGTTGTCATTGTATCTGTGCATCTTATTCTCTGTATGGTTGTGCGATCTCTGTAGGGCTCCGATCCTCGAACCTCAAGCACCATCCCGAGGGCTGAAGGCTTCCGCATTATAAGGGACCGACGTTGGTGCCGATTCCCCCAACGCTTCGGCCTTCGGGTAGTCACATCGATTTTGAATTGTAGTCTAGTGCTTTCCTCCAAGCCATTTGAGGCTTTTCAATTATCAAAAACACGTTGTGGCTATAACATCGGTGTCCAGATTATGCTATTCAGATGTGGTAAAAAAAAAATTTGGGTTAGATTTACATATGAGGATTCCCAGTTTAATCCACAATTTAGAAATGCTCAAAAGAAGGTTATGATCTAAGAATAGCAGGTGGTGTGCTTTGAGTAATTGCATATAGTTAATGAAGGAGGGATGATAGAGATGTTAGGAACGAGGGATGACCGAGATATAAAGTTTCCATGGTTCCACGTTAGTCTTCGTGGCCTTGCACTGTTTTTTCATTTGCTCTAAGAATCATGCAAACACATTTTTGTCACAATATGTATACCTATGATGTGACATGCATTGATGCACCTTAGGATCTATAAAGCTAATCATCTTTCATTTGAGTTATCATAAATAGTGTGACAATTCCTCTTTCCTTAAATTCTTAATCTATGCCAACAATTGTGGTGCTCTAATCAGTTTGATGCCTTTGATTAGTCTTATTGAAATGGATGGGTGAGGTTTTGTTGTCTGCATATGGTGGTAAGCCATATTCTTGGGATTGGCAATTAGTTCTTGCTTTTCATTTACACTCTCTCTGCAGGTTCTACTGATGATTAAGTCATCGTAACTGTTTTTGATGTAGGGTCATATTTTTATAGATATTTCTATGCTAGGCTAATTATTATGCACAATTTTGCTCTTGCTTAATGCAATTTCTGGAACTGTTGATCAGTTGAGCCCGAGGCAGAATATTGCTTAATCATCCTAAGATTTGAAGTTATCATGCATTTGACACCCTTTTTTTTTGTTGAAGGCTCTCTCGTAAGGCCCAAGGTTGTCAAAAGTGTTCACTTTTGCCCTACTACGGGGCTCTTCACATCTCGAGACTATAGGGACATTACATCCACTATGGGCTTGCCCACAGGGTCCGTGTATCCAACACGGGTAATATTCAGTTTTTGACTTCCATTGGATCATGCAACCAAGGATGTTATATGCAACCAAATTTTATAATCTTACAATGTTCTAATTCTTTTTATAATTGTTCAGGATGATAATGGGAATTTGTTGGTCACTGAGTATGGATTATGTGAATACAAAGACCATCAAACACTATCCATGCAGGAAGTGCCTGAGAATTCTGCTCCTGGTCAGCTTCCAAGGACTGTGGATGTAATAATGGAAGATGACCTAGTGGATTCTTGCAAACCTGGAGATCGTGTAGCAATTGTTGGTGTATACAAAGCTCTTCCTGGAAAAAGCAAGGGCAGTTTGAATGGGGTATTCAGGTCAGCTCAATTAGTACATGTGCTGTATCTCTTTGATACATTCATCTTATCAGGTTAAAATAAATTTTTTTCTCACATAGAACACAACCTCTCCATTCTATATAGGACTGTTCTTATAGCCAACAATGTTTCTCTGCTCAACAAAGAGGCAAATGCGCCGATATATTCTCTGGAAGATCTAAAAAGAATGAAGGAAATATCCAAGAGAAACGATACACTCTATCTACTAGGAAACTCGCTGGCACCTTCTATCTATGGCCATTTGTGGATAAAGAAAGCAGTTGTTTTATTGATGCTTGGTGGGTTGGAAAAGAACCTGAAGAATGGAACACATTTGAGAGGGTATGGTTTCTTTGATGAGCATGAGATGTTGCTCTTTTACTACAAGTAACGACATTCGGGTCTTCATCTAACTCATCTCCCTTCTCTTCTCACAGTGATATAAACATGATGATGGTTGGTGATCCTTCAGTAGCCAAGTCTCAACTCTTGAGAGCGATCATGAATATTGCCCCTTTAGCTATTTCAACAACTGGTCGAGGTTCCTCTGGTGTTGGATTGACAGCTGCTGTTACTTCTGACCAGGAAACTGGTATGCCCCATAAATTTCATGCCTATTAATTAATTCCCATTCCGAATAAAGATTCTCATAGATTGCTATGTCCAGGAGAAAGAAGGCTTGAAGCTGGTGCAATGGTTCTTGCTGATCGAGGTGTTGTTTGTATTGATGAGTTCGATAAGATGAACGATCTAGACCGTGTTTCCATACACGAAGTTATGGAGCAACAGACAGTGACAATCGCCAAGGCAGGGATACATGCATCGTTAAATGCTAGATGCAGTGTAGTAGCCGCCGCAAATCCTATCTATGGGACTGTAAGTTCTCTGTTTCATTTGTCTTAAGTCTGTTCAAAGCCTAGCTCGTTTATTGGGTTTTACTTGATTCTAGGAGAAATAGTTGATTTTTTACCTCATTTTTATTTTATCGTAACTTGTTATGAATAACTACAGTACGATCGCTCGTTGACACCGACGAAAAATATTGGACTTCCAGACTCATTGCTCTCTCGTTTCGATTTACTTTTTATTGTCCTTGATCAAATGGATCCTGAAATCGACGGTCAGATTGCTGAGCATGTCACTCGCATGCATAGATATTGTACAGATGACAGTGGTAATACTATGTGGCAATGCATCTTGATTCTCTACACTCGGTGCCTTCTGCTATCTGTCCACCTTAACCAATTCAAATTTGTACAGGATTTGCCAGCCTTGATAAAGGTTCGAGATATACTGAAGAAGATGAGGGTGATATTAATGCACCCATCTTTGTCAAATATGATCGGGTGCTTCACGGACAGGAAAGAAGAAGAGGGAGGAAGCCAAAACATGAGACGCTCACCATTAAGTTCCTTAAAAAGTACATACACTATGCGAAAAATAGGATTCAGCCAAAGCTCACTGATGAGGTAACTAATTCCTTTATCTTTGATCAAATAAGGTAGGAGTCTTGAGATGGAATTTTTCAAATAAAGAAAAGTTAACTATTTCCTTCATCATATGGTTCCGTGAAGATAGTCTGAATCAATAAAAACATACGTTTTTTTTTTCATTTTCACCCGAGAACCATCAAATACTGGGCATCAGATCCACCAGCCTCGCCGGGTCTTTTCCATCAATTTCTTGAACCTCACTATATTTTGGCTCGAGATCCGATTTCTCAATGTGGAAGCCTTCGGTAGGAAGCATGGAGTCATTGACGCTTCCATATCCAACCTCAACGAGGATGGTTAGCATCAGAGTATTTGAGGGAGGGGCCAAATGGTGTTTTTGTGCTTCTCTAGCTTGACAGTAAGCAATGTATGGTTAAGTTTCTTTATCAGAGCTCGACAGGAGTTCTTATTTCACTACAATAGTTGTATAGGTTAATACACAAAATTGTAGTTTTAGTCAAGATTTATATGTAAACATAGTTTTGATTGGCTGCAAAAGTTTCTTAAAAGTGTTGAGTTTCACAAGATTTCGTAGTAGAAGAGCATTGTCCAGTTCCTTGGCAGTTCTTGGTTGGCTGGAAAAAGGGTTCTTTATTCGGCTTCACTGTCATATGTATAAATTATGATTTCTATCATCTACCCAATTTCCCTCTAATATATGTGCTGCAGTCATATTGCTTTGTTTGTAGGCTAATTTCTATCCGGATACTATATTTTTGATTATAAGTAAGTCATATTAAGTATTAAGTTACGACTTCAATCCAAAATTCTGCATGCAGTGTTTAGATTTACTTGATTTCTAAAGTCGCTTGGTTTCTAACGAGCCGTTTACATCCGTCTCTGCAGGCAGCTGATCATATTTCAACTTCATATGCAGAGCTTAGGGATGCCGGTGCAAATGCAAAGGTTGGCTTGCGTATAATAGATGAGCATGGTTAATTTGCGCATGAATGGTTGCTTCTGAAATTTCCTCACATTATATATGTGTTTGTAGTCTGGAGGAGGCACACTTCCCATCACTGCAAGAACCTTAGAGACCATAATTCGTCTCTCGACTGCCCATGCTAAAATGAAGTTGAGGAATGAGGTACTTAGGCTCCTAGTACTCTCTGATTATCATCCATAAAGTGGATAGTATGTTAGTTGACTTGCTCTTGTAAAAAGGGAATCTTGGACGGCCGACAATGAAACAAATATAGTATGACAATGTGTATATACTGCCTTGAAAACTCCTTGGCTCTGAATTTGCTGATTTTTCGTCTTTTCCAACTTCGCGCCTTCCAATTTTAAGGAACATTCACCCTATTCTCCTACCGCAATTTGATTCTAGAGTGCTCATGTTTCTGCCAATGTAGGTTTTGAAGAGTGATGTCGAAGCTGCTCTGAAAGTTCTCAATTTTGCAATATATCATAAAGAGTTGACGGAGATGGAAGAGCGTGAACAAAGGGAAAGAGAGTTGGAGATGAAGAACAAAGCTGATCAGGATGTTGGCAATACTGATGGCACCGTTGGTCATGAAAGGTGAGTAGCAAGTCATCTTTTATTAAATTGCTCTCTAATTATCGATACAGTTATTTGTATTGAATCGAATAGAAGCTTAATAGCGTATACTTTCAAGGCTTTGATGAAATGTTGGGCACATGCCTTTTTTTAGAATAATTTAGCTGTACATCTTTTTTTAAAAGTAGACCTAATTCTGTGTGTTGCTTGTGGTTTGTTATAGGGT